>PVKN010006791.1:0-27793 GCA_004027915.1 Capromys pilorides
TCTACAAAAATGCAAAAACATACATTATATCTCATAAATATCTACTGATATAAGTAAAGTCATATGATATTTGTTTCCAGATAAACTACCCAATTTTACTTGGTATAGCATTCTCTATTGTAGAGGTATATTGTAATGGTATACTCATCCATGTCATTGTAGATGATGTAACTTCCACATTTTAACTTGAAAGTTTTTACTTCCATAATTCCATTATGTATATAGACTACATTTTAAAAATTCATTTGTGTAATGAAAAAAAGAACACAAAAATCAATAGTAACCAATACGTATGAAGCTAGATATAATTCACAAGGGAATAAAAAAATATATTATACAATATTTTAGGTATTTTGGCCTCCATGGAAGATGTATTGTACTAAAGCAATCAATAAACAAGTATGCACATATATTTTTAGATAATAGAATGTGCATAAAATAAGGCACCAACACTGTGCTGCATACACAATAATGGTGGTGATGGGTACCTTCATTGGCACTTCGTAAGGTTCTCCCTGGAGAAACATTCAAATAGAGATTTCAGAACTGTAATGCAGCATGAGGGGCTCATGGCTTTTGGAAAATGAATACACTCATCAGTGGATTTACCCATGGATGAGTTCAGAGAGGAACCTGCTGTTAGTTGGTGGACCTGGTTGTACGAGGTGTGTCCCTGGGAATAGGCCTCCAGGGCATTATTTCCCTCTTTAGCCACTCCTTCCTCTTGGGACAAGAAGTGAAAGGAGGGGTCTGGGGAGATAGCTCAGTAAAATAAACACTAGCCTGGCAAGCACAGGGTCCTGAGTTAATTCCCCGGTACCATTTAAAAAAAGAAAATAGAAAAAGAAGAAGGAAAAGGAGTGAAAGAGTGAGCGGTTTCCTTCCCCCAGGCCCTTCCTTCAAGGTGCTTCTTCCTGGAAGTCAGCCCACTATCAACTTAGTCTTCTGTAAACCTCATCCAAAATAAATCTGTCCTTTCAGTTATAAGCGTCGAGTATTTAGTCCCAGTGACAGGGAAATGACTAATGTATCACCCATCTGTCACTTCTTTCTTTTCTTTTTATGTATTTGTTTGTTACAGGGTCTCACTATGGAGCTCAGACTTGTGGTGATACTCCTGCTTTCAGCATCCTCAGCGCTGGAATTATACAGGCATGTGCCACTGTGCCCAGACTTTGGCCAAGTCAGCCAGCTCTGGGGGTGAGGCTACCATGGCATGTGGTTCCTAGGGTCTAAGTGCAGTCCATGAGCTTACCTAAGTTTTTCTAAACAGGTGCTTCAGTCTGCTGAGTTGTCTTGCCAGCTCCTTATGTGCTATTTCTGATGTCACAAACTATATTAACAAAATTGAAACATTGTTATTTTTATTCACTTTTCCAATGGCCAGAGACATTGAGCATTTTTTCCATATATTTATTTTTGTGTTACCAGGAATCAAACTTGAGACCTTGCACTTACTAGGCAGATGTTTATGCTGTTGAATTATAGCCCAGGTAATTTTTCATACATTTCTTGGCCATTTGTAGTTTTCTTCTGAAAAATTTCTGTTCAGTTTAGTTCACATGTGTCATGTGTTTATTTATGTTTTTGTTCTGGGGCTCTAATATTTTGAATAATAATATATATATATATATATATATATATATATATATCCTGTTCAATGAGTAGCTATTAATTTTTCTCATTTAGTCAATGAAATATATCAGAAATAAAGCATAAATATCACATGACATATTTTACATATAAAACACAATACACCAATAAATTGGAAGAATAAACTCAAAAACAGAAAATAGACGGAGGGAAATCTCCGCTAATGAAAACAGGAACCAAACATGGAGGGAAAAAGGATAGCTCAGGAGAGTACAGCACCTGCTTAGACAGTACAGTGGCCAGGGTTCATTCCCTAGCATGCTATGCCGGCCCCATCTCTGGGTTGCACTGAGACTGCTATTGAGAGTGGGTGTGGTGTTACACACCTGTAATCCCAGCTTTTGGGTAGCGAAAATAGGAGAATCCGAGTATGATCTACATAATGAGACATTGTAGACCCTGTACTAAACACACACAAAAAAATAAGATAATGCAGGAAATTATGAAATTGGAGCATTTTGGAGAACGTATTATGTGGAAAAGATGTCACAAAAGTCAGAGGAAAGCAACTTTCACCTCGCTGTAAATCTACTCTTGTTTCTTCTGCATCCCTACTGCCCTCTGCTGGTTCTGAGCAGCCGTGCAGGGAGGTTTGTGTCTGGGCTCACACTGACATCCCCTCACTGTGTCTCTTGCACAGTAATACACGGCGGTGTCCTCGGTTTTCACTGTGTTCATTTGCAGATGCAGCGTGTTCTTGGCATTTTCTCTGGAGATGGTGAATCGGTCCTTCACAGAGTCTGCGTAGTATATGCTACCACTATTCTGGTTAATTTCCCCAACCCACTCGAGTGCCTTTCCTGGAGCCTGACGGACCCAACTCATCCAGTAGTCGCTGAAGGTGAATCCAGAGGCTACACAGGAGAGTCTCAGGGACCCTCCAGGCTGCACCAAGCCTCCACCAGACTCCATCAGCTGCACCTCAGCCTGGACACCTAGAAACACAGAGATTCTCTTTAGGAAACTGTCACAAATGTCCACTCTTTATATCACTCTAATCTACTCACACACTTAGTATCTCTTATTATTCGCAAATCACCTTTGAAAACAGCAACAAGGAAAACTAAGCTCAGCCCAGACTTCATGTTGAGCCCTCTGTGTTTAGCTGTGATCACCAATTAGCAACAGCTGGGCACCCAGGGCTGGGCTCCTCTGCAGAGCTGCAGGGCCAGGGCTGGGCTGCTTTTCATCAGCAGAGTGAGGCCCTATTTGCATGATCTCCTGCTATATATACAGCCTTCTGATGAATCCAGAGTTAGAGATGTGTGCAGAATACAGTTTTCAGGGAGGCATTTTATAACATTCACAATAAGGAAAGTATTATTTCTTACTATGTGCATGAGTTGTGATGAACACCTAACCTCCTCAGTTATTTCATATTTCTGTATGTGTATACTAAATGGGGGTTTGGTTATTTCCTAAGATGTGCATCTATGCACCTTGAGCGAGCAGCACAGTACACCTGTGAGATATTTGAAAGGGAGCTTGCACAAACAAGTCATCAGAAAATAGATGCAGAATCCACTATTTTTTCCACTATAATAAGTAGAAAGGAAACGGGCGAACAGCATCCTGAATTTGGGCCTCTGTGCTTCTCACAGTTCTTGCCTGCTCCACAGCAAATTGCAAGACAGAGTTAAAATGCTTAGTGTCATTTCCAGATGTCTCTTCCTAATGAGTAAGTGTGACATGATTTTAGCCTTCTAGAGAATCCTTAATATGTAGAAAATCAGGATTCCTGAAATTTATATTCAACTCTGATGCACCTCATTTTATTATCTATATCAGTGCTAATAATTCCTTACTAAATTATCAATATTGAATATGATAATTTTAGTATATGCTCATTAAGATATATTTTAACAAAAATCGCAACCTATGCAAGTGCTTAAATACTGATGTAACCATTGCCAAGGTTATGTAAAGCAATGGCGAAGTGTCCATAAATTGTCCTATGCTTTTCTATCAATTCTTCCTCTTGTGTCATTTCTAGCACTATTTTCTTAACTGAAACATTTATTTCTGTTTGAGACAATCCAATCTCATGTTTAAAAAATTAACAGGTTAGTTTTGTGAAGGTAGTGATCATGATGATGGCTATTCCAAGTCATGTAAATTCTTCATTTCAGATTTCTTTCTATTATATGCAACTTCAAATTCTCTTTCCACTGAAACATATACAAAAGAGGAGACGACATAAATGAAGAACTAAATATATAAGTACTCTAACTGAACACTAACCCAACCTTTAGATGCCTTGGAGCCTGTTTCCTCCCATGTAACCTACAGTAGGTGTATTGCAGCATCTCCTCAGCTTATGAGATTGTAAGACAGAGAGCAAGCCCCAGATAGTGACAAGAAAATCCTCATCTCCCAGCTCTTTGCCTGCACCTGTTGCTGAGACACTTGTTAATTTTCCTAGGAGCCCCTGTGCTACGTATGCTGTCCAGAGCTTTTCTTTCTAGCCTTCCTCTCATTTCCAGAGCTAAACCTGTAGTCCTGACACAGCCTACAAGAGCTGAACACTTCTCTATGGTTTTGTGTTTGGTCTTACGTGATGGCTCCTCACAATATCTCTTGCTCAGTCACGCACAGTTGTGTCTTCCATGGTTCCTGAGCATAGCTGCAGTGAAAAGTTGGCAAATGTGTCTGGGGAGATGCTGACTGTCAGGGCTGAGCTATTAGCTCTTCCACCACTAAGATCATTCTTCCCATCCATTTCCCCTTCCTTGGGGACTGATAGATAATGGTCCTAAAGTAATCACAGTGACCAGATACAGTGGCCAGAAACTGTACAGCAGAGGAATAAGCCAAATCCATCTCTTATAGCTGCTATGAGAAAAGTATGGTGGAGACAGAAATCACAGAGTTTTGAGCTCAGATGGAGCAGCCCAACAACCTTCTTTCTGAACCCAGGAGGCTCGTGTCTGGGAGCTGCCATCACAAAGCAGAGCAGCCAGTTTTGTTCCATTACTTTTCAGGTTACCATTGCAAAGCCAAGAACTTATCTTTAAATGTGGTAAAGAAGCAGAATGTAGCTAAGTGTGCATTCTCATATAATCAGAGATCCCAATGCCTTGTGGAACACTTTCATGCAAGCTATTGTATGTGAAGGTGTTAGGGAGAAGATGTCTCTTTTGGGGGAGGACCTGGGTGGAGGATTCTGATCAAAATCTCAAGTGCTTTCCAGGGACTTCATTTCTCTGAGCCAGGTTTAATAGGAATTGTGTAGCATGTAATTGTAACATATATGTATATGTTCCTGTGTGTGCACCTACAACACAAACCCATAGTTTAGGTCCATATATGCACATCAATTTCTCAATAGTGCTTCAAATCTATTTCCATCCACCATTTGCTCATTCTTAAACTTTGCATATTTGAAAGCTTTTATTTATTTATTTTTTCTTCTTGGGAATGTGCACTTCGGCTATAAACAATGATTACATTTGCTATGTAAAGTTGGTAAATTTATATAACACCTTAATGCTTTTGGTTCCTCATCCCCTCCTCTAACTCTCTCTTCTTGCTCTGTCCAACACTTGAACAGCTTCCTGCTTGGAATTGCAATGATGAAAACAGGTAAGCAATGGGAAGGTCATACAGAGGATGGATTACACTGAGGCCGGTGGGGATGGTGGTGATCAACACACAGCAGATTCTGTTACCCTGTTTCGTTTTCTCCAGATTCCTTAAAGCAAACTCAAAAACAAGTGTCAGGGGCCATAGGAACATGACTCTTTCTCTTAGTAAAGCACTCCCCTTACAAAGTGGCTGGCATCTCCTAGCTCCTCTTTCCTAGCGACCAACCCCTTTTAGTAAGAGGTTACACAAACAAGAACACCTGGCTGTGAGATAAGAACATTCCACAGGTTAGGTTGCCTAGCAACAAAGCAATTAGCACTACCTTGCGACCTCTCCCTTACCCCTCCTTACATTCTGCCCTGCGTGGATATAAGCCCTGTGTAAAAAATAAAGTTTCGCAGCTTGATCAGACTCTTGTCTTGCTGCCTTCCTTTGTGTCTCCTGTCCCTTCATTCCCCTCCCTAGGTGGTCTGCACCCATTGAAGCCCTGCGGGTCGGGACAAACAAAAATGCAGATATTTTAAAGAGAGTATAAGAATAGTAGATAAGACATTAGAAACAATAAAAGAAAATATTCTAGGTTTATGTGAAAAAAGAGTTAATGTTTCAAATGTTTGATCAATCTTGCATTCCTATATCTGGTAGTCTGAGCAGCAAATCTGATGATAACAATATGTAATATAACTACTACAGTAAATTTCTTTTTCTTGTTTTGAAATTCTGTACAACTTATTGTTCTATGGTGCTTGGTTTTTCATTTTGTTCTTGTTATTTAATGTTTTTCCTCTTTTAAATGAAATTTTTGAAATGCAGATAAACTTTGTATCACTGAGTATTGCATTAGTTATGATATTAACAAAGTTCCATGATATTTAATTTCTGTTTATGTGAAGTTTGTTATTGAAAGATGTGTGTAAATTTCTAATATGGAAGAAGATTGTGTGTCAGTAGTTATATAAATGGGATACACTTGTCTTGCTATTTTGCATGTGCACCACACCGTCCTTTTCCATCCATGACTTTTTTTTTTTTTTTTTTTTTCTTCAGGACTGGGGTTCAAACTCATGACCTTATACTTGCCAGGCAGGCACTTATGCCACGGAGCTATCTCCCCAGCCCCTATCATCCATGACTTGATGCACACTTTGGATTATTTAAGTCTCAATGATGATTAACAGTGTGTAAAAACATGGCTGTGCACATGTCTCTCTGACAGACTGATGTCATTTGCATTTGCTATAGGTGCATTAGTTGTATTTGAAAGATTTACTAGAGCATAGATATTCTTTTCTATAGTGGAGAGGCTAATTCACATTTTCGAGAATAATATCTAAGTATTTCTTTTCCTTAAATTGTTTTATTTTTATTCATTTTCATTAATTTTAATGAGAAAGAAGTAGCAATGAGACAGTTTCAAATCAGGTTAGTAGAAGACTTACAATAATTAATACATTTTATATTGTTGTTTTGGTAGTTTATTCAGAGTACAATATGCAGACATGATAGCTTGTCTAAACACCATTTGTACAAATCTTTCTTCTCAGTGAACTAAGAGAAAGTAGATGCATATCTAACCTAACTATTATCCATCTTCTATCTATCTATCATCTATCTATCTATCTATCTATCTATCTATCTATCTATCTATCTATTTTTTATGTATATATTACAGGGTCTACAGGGTCTCACTACACAGGTCGCACTCTTAGTGATCCTCTTGTTTTCAGCCTCCCAAGCACTGAGATTCCAGGCACACATCACCATGCTCTCACTCATTTCCTGTCTCAGCGTGCTCCAGAGGCGAGGCCAGAATACCATGCCAGGGATCGAACCCTGGTCCCTGTTTTTGCCTAAGCAGGCACTTTAGTATACTGAGTTATCTGGTCAACCCTTCCTCAGCTTATTTTATCACTTAGGACTTTTGCCTCTCTGATAGTATCCATTCTTTGATGTTAATTTCAGTGATAGTAAATATTTTTCATATAGCTTTAGTTCATATATATCTCTGTTTTAAAGTATATATGTGTGTATGTATGTATGTATGTATGTATGTATTTGGTACAGTGTCTCACTACACAGCTCAGACTCATAGTGATCCTTTTGTTTTCAGCCTCCCTAATGCTGGAATTACAGGCATACACAATTATTCCTGGACTTGGTTGTTGGTTCAGCCAGCCCAGGAGTGGGGCCTGCATGGCATGTGGTAAAGGGGATCGAACCTCAGTCCCTGGAATGGCCTAAGAAATTCTAAATGAAATTAAAATTGTAATAGTATTAATGAATTATCATAAGCTCAGCCATGAAGATAGATGGAATTGTAAAGGCACTGATTTCTCATCTCTAGCCGTGAATGTACTACTACATGGTTATATACTGTAAGCATGTATGAGTATAAACTGAAAAAAATAAAACAATGAATGACATAAGAAAAGAAGAGAAATTGGAGAAATGAAAACAATGGAAATGGCACAAACTTGTCGACTAGATCACAGTCAGTTTTCAGTCAGCTATCATGAGAAAGAACAAATTAACACATCCATAGATGATACCTGAGTAGTAGTTTAAAAAGAAAGACAATCAAGTGTGCAAGTGTTATGGAATAATGTTGGTGTAAAGTAGGAGAAAATGAACTTTGAAAGGAGAAGAGGTAAGTGAATCAAAAAAAAAGTGCCATAGAAACCTGGATAAAAGAGCACAACAGATTTGGTGAACACCAGAATCTGTAAACTGCGGAGGCCAGGCTGGAGAATATTTTTCAGCCAGCAAGAGGAACCTTGGAGCTGTGGGGTGAACACTGGACATTGCCTTGAAGGGAACCCTGGGAGGGAGAAGCAGGAGAAACTGTTTTGGTTAGTGCATGCATCAAATCCCCTATCTACAGAGGAGCTCACAATATGGAGATCTGGTGAGAGGCATCTCATACTGCAGAGCACTGTTGAACTCCGTGGATGTTCAGCCTGTGGAATGGTGTGTCTTTGTTTGACTAATCTTGTTTTAAATTCTCTCTAGGCAGGGGTCAAGGTTTTTGATCTTGAGGATCTGTGTTTTGCTTGCTTCTTACCACCTTATTGGTGCTGGTGAGATGGTTGCAAACATCTTTACTGATTTTTTGAATGGGTTACTAGAACTGTTGTATTTTGAGGGCTGCAGCTATCGTTTGGATCCAAGCATGTGGGCACACTTTCTGCTGTGTTAGTTGCATGTATCTTTTCCTCCTCTGAATTTCTATTTTATTTTCTTCCTACTTGCTTTAGTTTAAAATATTTATCATGTTTATGAAAACTCAGTCTACAAGTATTGTTCTCTTTTACTAATTATGCCTTATAATGATAATTAAATATTAATAATGTCAAGCTTACAAACTATATGAGCCTCAGTTCTAGAATAGGAGATTTTTGCAGACAAATTTTGCTGGATATATAATTTTTTTTAGAAATTATTACTCAAGTATAAGAAAATATGTGTGACATCAAGTTCATGCTTTATTTTTTCAAGTGTTATGTTTCCTATTTTACAGAGTGCTTCATTCTCTACTTTCACAGCTTCAACTGTAGAAAATTCCATTAAAATTTCTGAAAATTTTCATGTGCATTATACCAAACTGTGTATCATGGGGCACAATGTGTTTTATTATCTCACAAATTGTATTTTTCACCAATGGTGACATAAAGAATAAAACACTACACACACCCCCATCAAATTCGGAATATACCTATAATGAAAACGTGATTTCCAGCAAACTAGAAAAATTTTTAGAAATGGACAAATAGCTAGAATCATAAACATTGCTAATCCTAATTTAACATGTTTAAAAATGTTGAAGAATCTTATGAAATCAATGAAATTAACACAGGAATAAAGAATATAAGACTTAGAAAATAAGAAAGCCCAGGACCTAGTGAACTTTGAATTTTGCCCAACTTTTCCGAGGAGTTATATTCACCACATTCCTCAAGGTTTTAAGAATTTGAAAACAACAGAATATTTTCAATTTAATTTAAGGAAACCAGGACCACATTGAAGCTAAAATCAGAAAACCCCTAATGGAAAACAAAACTGCTGGCCAGGCTCCTTATTGAACATGGAAGCAAATATCTTTACAATGTACTAGTAAATAGAATGCAGCACATTATTAAAAACATCATACACACTGAAAA
Source organism: Capromys pilorides (assembly GCA_004027915.1). NCBI lineage: Eukaryota > Metazoa > Chordata > Mammalia > Rodentia > Capromyidae > Capromys > Capromys pilorides. The sequence goes on from PVKN010006791.1 coordinate 9,396, forward strand.
GGTACTGTTTATCCCAGAAATAGGAAGAGCTTTCTCCATACCCAAATCAATACATATAATGCATTACATGAATAGAAGAAAACTTAGAAGCGACATGATCATATACATGGATGCACAAAAGGCCTTTGACAAATGCAATGTGCTTCATGATAAGAACCTTGAAGAAAATTGTTAGACCAACTAATTTTGTTGAAGCCTATTCATGATAAAGCAATAGTCAACATCGATTTAAATGGAGAAAACTAAAACCATTCTCTCTAAAATAACAAATAAGCAAAGATGTCTACTATTAATACTTTTATTTAACACAATTTCCAGTATACAGTGATAAGCAGAGAAGGGCTAGCCAATAGCTCAGCAGATTAAAGCACTACAAGCATGGACAGGGGCCAGGGGATCAATCACCGGTCCTGCCATGCCAGCTCTACCCCTGGGGCACACTGAGACTGCAACTGAGACTGGGCATGGTGGCGCTCACCTGCAATCTCAACCCCTGGGAGACTGTAAACAGGCAGATTACTAGGAGTCCAGTCTAGTAGTGAGACTCTGAACACTTTGCACACCCTTCCCTAAAAACAAAAAAATAAAATAAAATTTTAAAAAATCATCACAGGAATAAAGCACTAGAGCACTATATATTTGTCTGCCTGAAGAATGAAGCTGGTCCCATATCTCTCATCACATACCAAGCTAAAGTAAAAATGGGATGATTAAATGTTAAAGACAAAAATTGTACATGTTGGAAGCTATTCTATTTTAGAATACTTTTGAAATTATGGGTGCAAGAGTGTTTTCCTAAACAGAGCCAAAATTCTAGAAAAAGAGCTAAAATCAGCACATGAAATGACACCAAATCAAAATGCTTCTGAACAACGAAGACACTGACAAAGAGAACAGATAAAGTGCATAATGGGGTATCGTTTCATCTATTCTTCATACAGAGAAATAATATCAAGAATAAATGATGAATTTAAACTATTAAGTCTCCTCAAATAAAATACCCAGTCTAGAACTGGGCGTGTACAATATATGAGGAAAATAAAAATGGCCTACAAGTCTATAAAAAAATACTGAATGGTTCTAGCCTTTAGAGCAATTCAAAGAAAAATAATGTTAAGCTTCCATCTTATGCAATAAAGAAGGGTAATCAGCAAGAAATGTCTCAATGAAAAATTTTGAATGGCCACAGTAAGAAGGATAAATGTCTGAATTTTTGCTGAGATTATAAAGTAGTATAACAAATGTGAAACAAGTACAGAAATTCCTCCCAGAGCTGAGATTATAAATCATAGCTGATTCAGCTATCATTATGCCAGGTGTCTTCCTTAAAGAATTAAATACGTTGCAATATGTGTATGTCAATGTTTATAGTATCACAAGTCCTAATAGCTAAATCCTGGTGTCATGCCATACATTCATTCAGTGGTGGTGGATGTGCTATCTATATTTCAGGGAAAGTTACTGAGCTATAATAGAAGGATGGATCACAATCATTTGTGTGAAAATGGGTCAACACTGAAAATACAATCTGGAGCAAAGTAAATCAGTCCCAACAAATTAAACATTGCATAAGACTTTTAATCTGAGGAAAGAAAAGTACAAAGAACACAAGAAATGATGACTAGAAGAAGAAAGAAGAGAGCTCTCACAACGGGAAAGACACCAAGAGAACACTGGTGAGAAAGGAGATACAGGAAAGGAAAAGAAGTAGAAAACAGATTTTCTATGCTAATGAACTGAACAGATATAAATGAATGTAAACACTGTGTATACTACACATGTGATAAAATCAATATAAACATGAGTAAAAACCAGGAAAGCTGATTTAGGAATAAAAAAGGATAAATGGTAGAAGGTAAGAGCAAGGGGACTTACAGAATCAACTTATATTTCATAAATAAACCAACTCCCTAAGGTTACTATAAACTATGTATACTACTAATGAGGAGAAATTCAATCCACATAGATAAAGTTTCTAGAAGTCAAAAAAACACACAGGATCTTTTCCAAAGTTTGAGAAAGAAAGACAAAGCCATAGATTCTAACAGCAAAGGTGCTCCAAGAGGCTGCACCTGCTCTTAGCCCCACAAGAGTTGGGTGTGTCTTGTGTGCCCCCTGTTGTCCTGAGTTGCCCTGCAGTGAGGTTTATGTCTGGCTCATATGGATTTCCCCTCACTGTGTCTCTCACACAGTAATACATGGCTGTGCCCTCTGATCTCAGGCTGCTCAGTGTTAGCAAAAGGTGGTTCTTGGAAGTGTCCCTGTTGATGTCCATTCGGGATTGAAGCGCTGAGTTATAAACTGTATTTCCATTATACCATATAATACCAATCCATTCCAGCCCCTTGCCTGGAGCCTGACAGATCCAGTGCATAGTGTAACTGGTTAAAGGGAATTCAGAGACTGTGCAGGTGAGGGACAGGGTCTCTGAAGGCTTCAAAAAGCCAGGTCGTGACTGCCACAGCTGCACCTGGGACAGGACACCTGAGGATTAGAAGCATCACTGTAAGTAAAACACATAAAACACCCCTTTCCCAGGTCCCTTTCTTGAAACACAGAGCCGCTCAGAGCAGGGAGCTGCCACCTGGCAGAAGAGCACAGCCATCATCAGGGAAGGCTCCTGTGGGAGGAGACTGGGGCTGCTCAGCCAGGACTGGCTTTTCATGCTGAGCTTGGGCACTGCTTTGCATGGGGGAGGCCCTGAGGGTATAAGAGTCAGACAGATGGCAGGGTGCTTCAGTCCTTTCCAGGGACAGTGATTTTCTTGGGATGGTCATTTGCACTGTGAACAGAAGCACTCCAATGATACTTTTGCATACTTTCTATAGTCTTCATACTTGCACACAAGGTGAAATTGAGCAAGAGCAAAGACTTTTTAATTTTAATCACAATTTGTGTCAGAATCTTTAATGTTAAGGTGTTCATGCTACGAGCACTTTCTGGCTTGCTGACTATATTTAATAATGCCACATTTTTGTGAGAGTTTTTGTAGTGAAGCAGAGAAAGGAGTATCTGTGGGGTTCTTATCAGTGATGAATTGAAATGTTTGAGAATATAACTAGGTTTTCTTTCTTCTTGGGGCAAGACTTGTGTTCTTCTCCATGGATGGTTTTCTAAGTGTTTCTTCATACCAAGGTGTGGTCTTTATAGCAGCTTCTGGACCTAGATTCTTAGGATCTTACAGTATCCTGATTTGGGGAAGTCTCTGGAAGTCCAGGTAACTCCAACTCAGCCCACTCTTGGCTTTTTAAAATCAGGGTTTTCAAATCATATAGTAATATAATGTAACCAAAAGATTTATATATCAAAGCTTGTTTTCTCAATTTCTAGCCTGTTTTTCACATAAATTCTCATACTCTATCCAAATCATAGTATAGATTTGCTAATATCCTCTTTCTATAAATCTCAGTGCCATTAATTGTTCACTTAAACAAAAAATTTATGTATTTATTCTTTCTAAATAATATGTACTTCTATTGAAATAGACAAACTTAAATCAAACTGTGTTTCAAAATCTATTGAATAAAGCCCTGGCATCCCAGGAAATTCTGTTAAATGTCCTTACATATAAAGCACATCAGCACAACTGGATCATTAGAAACTTAAAATAAAATGAAAACTGTAAAACTAAAATCAAGTTTTATCTTGTCTTGATATTCTGGGACTTGCCAAGGATTGGCAACATTCTGTACACCTCTCTCAAATCCCTGAGGTCTCAGGTTTTCATTCTGAATCATGCAGCTGAATGCAATGCTTCGAAAATCACCTCCACGTTCACAGATTGCCTACCACCAATCAAAGAAGAGATGGAGACAGATGAAGACAAATACTCACACATCCAGGCCAGTGAGTCTTTGCACCCAGCTCATCCTTCCATGGATGTGGAATGTGCTAAGAGGAGGAGGCCCCTGCACTGCAGCTCCTCCTGGGACTGTGGATCACATGGCCCCAAGGAACAGTACAAATTTCAACACCTGCTGTGTCCACGCAGCCTGCTCGTTGCCTCAAAGACAAAGAGGGTTTGAGGAAAATAATGATAATGTATGTGAAGTTTTTATCTAATTTCGTGATGCACACATTCTCATGAAGTATCAAATTCTAAACAAGTTGCCATATAAATTGCACTTTTAAAAATGTAATTGTAGCCTGGCATGTTGTTATACACCTATATTCTTGGTGCTGAGGCAGAAAGACCACTGTAAGTTTGAGGCCAACTGGTGTTACATAGTGAGACTGTGCCTGAAGAAGCAAATAAAGTGCAAAAATAGAATTAAAAAACCTGAGATCCATACACCTTAGATATTTCATCAAAGGAAAGTGTTTTAAAATAGAATATACTTGTCAAAGAAATCCTCATGTAGGAGAAAGATTAAGACTTGAGAAGCAAAAGCTCAAAGCGGTTACATAGAATGCAAAAATAAAAAAAAGAGCTGCATTTTACAAATAGGGCATAAAGCTCCTTAAACACATGCTTGTGGTTCTGTGAATTTCAACTGATATTTCAAATAAAGAAAATCTCACTCAACAGGACTCAACAACAAAGGCTTATCAATGTCTCCTCGCATGCGTGTCCTAGAATTCTCCACAGTAGAACCAGATATGGAGGTATATGTATGTTGCAGTGCATGGTGTAGGAGAGAAATATTGCATAAATAAATATTGTATAAATAAAATAAATATGCAAATATTGTAGTCAGTAGGAAATCATTTGTTCAGCTAAAGATTCTACATACACATAAAACAATAATAAAATTGTGTGCTCGGCTGAAATAAAAATACTTTTAAAAAATAATTCTGTCCCACATATGAGACAGAAAGGAAAAATGATAGAAGGCTGACTGCATCCCCAGCTACTATTATGACATTATGTATCAGTGTTTAAGGATATTTATTTAAGTACAATGTTATTATAGCAGTCAGGATAAATTTGATATTTGAAACCACTTTAAATCCACTGATGCTTTGAAGTAAAATGGCTAAATTTAGCAAATCAACACGTGCTGTGTTCTATAATTAGAACTTTTGTGTTGAGAATATACAGGATCTCCTTTGTTAGCCACTATTCAAGAACAAAATAAATGATTGGTAAGCTCAGCCACAAACCACAGTGTGGCTTTCTAGGAGGCTGTGAAATCAAGATTCATAGTGCAGAGTGTTGAAACATACTGTCATCTAAACTCTGAAACTACAAAGAAACATTTGTCAAAATGAAATAAAAACAACAATATCAATGCTTATATTTCAATAAATTATTTTAATTATTCTTTGTAGGACAATATATATTTATGCAGCCATATGATTCACATCATTTATAAATAAAATAAATATTGATCAAACAAAATCCTGTGCATGTAAGGCAGCAAGATGCTTATTCTATGCCAATCAGAATTGGCAATGGTTCTTCCCTGGTGAAGGTTCTTTGGAAACTTCTTATAGATGTGAAGACAGAAACGGATAGAAGAAGATGAGGTATTCACAGAGCTGATCTGAGCCTGATACTCTCCTGCTTCTTCTGAGGATCCTTCCATCAGCCATCAGGTTTATCTCCTCCAACTCTCCCCCACAGATGAAGACAGCTTGTAGGCCCTGCTGGGCCATCTTCAGCAGGCTACTAAAAAGGAAACTTTTCATCCATCAGCATTATCCAACTGTGTAGTGAAGGCCCCAGGAGATTTCTCAGGAAAAGAGTTCAACAGCTGGCCCTACCCACTCGACTCCTCCCAGTGCTTTGCTTGCACACTCTTCTGTCAGCAGCACCTCAAACCCTTGCCTGCCTTCATGGCCATCTAATATACCAAGGCAACACAGGGCCACTCCTGGTGTTTATCTGAATAATTGGGACACACCTGAGTGTGTCATTTGGATACATTACTCATGTATCCAAACCCACAGTATGTGCAGCCCAAGGAAAGAACCCATCTCAGAACTGACTACGGGAAGTGGTGGCATCTCACTCTCAGTCAAACCACCGAGACAAACAGAGAGTGCAGGACAGGGTGCTGGCAGGAAGGCAGCTTGCACATGTATGGGACAAAGAGGGTACTGGGAAATCTCTCTACTTTCCATTCAACTTTATTGTGAATATAAAGAAGCCCAATTAGTAAATCTTTCTATGTAGACATGGCTGCAACGTTATGGACATTTTGTAGAAAGTAAAAAGAACAATGAATTGTGATTGTGAAACTTTACACTTAGATATTTCTCCAATTGTTTTGAAACTCAAAAACATCACAATTGATGAAAGGCTCTTTTCCTAATAAAGTCAGTTTGTATACAGAAGCATTCTGCAAAACTTTGCCTCCACTGATGAGCTCCACATTGAATGAAACAGGACAATCATATTCTTCCCCCATGAAGAGGAATATGATCATCTTTCCAAGACTGTGGATCAAATTAAATTCATGAACTGTGACACAATGTTTGTGTGCTCACAAATGTATTCTGGGAATTGTCTGTGTCTGTCTTATTAGTAGATCTGTTTCTACCCTATATTTTACATGGGGTTGTGTTTTCCAATTTCTCCTGGCTAGGACAAAATGCCTGAAAACCAAAGTTAAACAAGGAAAGGTTTATTTAGCTCACACTTTTCAGAGGTCTCACTTCATAGTTGGTGGCTTAAACAGCAAGGGACATGACCAAAGACAAGACTTTGTGGGAACATAAAATATCAAAATGAACAACGGAGTGGGTGGTGACCCAGTCATTCCATTCTTTTCTACACCAGCTACTCAACCTAGGGAGGTGTAAAATTCACACTCATGATTCCAGAACTTGGCCATAAGTAAATCACAAACACTAGATCTAGCTTTCTGCAAAGGTTCATGGAGATGACAGCAGATGGTACATCAGATGCCACCAAAATCAAAGGTTCACTGAAGAGGACAGCCACAATTATCCTGTTAAATTATGATGTATACCTGTTGTTATTTTGCCTTTCATCGTGTACTTCACCAATTTTCTAATCACTATTTTAGTCTCCACATTTCTGTCACCTCATCATCTAGGCTGCTGCTCCTCCTCGGTTTCTTACATATGCAGGATGTGATTACTGCACTGTGTCTTGCACAGTAATACATAGCCATGTCCTCAGATGTCAAACTGCTTAGCTCCATGTAGGCAGTGTTGGAGGACTTGTCAGCAGTGATGGTGGTCCTGCCCTGGAACTTCTGAGGATAATTAGTATTGTAATTTCCAGGGTTTATCCTTCCAATGCACTCTAGGCCTTGTCCAGGTCTCTGTCCCACCCAGTTCATGTAGGAATCTGTGAAAGTGTATCCACAAGCCTTGCAGGAGACCTTCACAAGGACCCAGGCTGCTTCAGATCAGCCCCAGACTGCACCAGCTGCACCTGTCCATGGGCACCTGAGGAGAGAAGACAGAGTTAGAAGCAGAGTACCCTGATAGCTGTAGTCCTTTCCCCAGAGCTAGGACTGGGAATCACCTTACTTTTCACAGATGCCACCAAGAAGAGGATTCTCCAGGTCCAGTCCATGTTGAGGAGCTGTGCTCTGGGGGATTCTACAGAAGCCAGAGATAGTTGAAGAATGCTCTGGTACACAGACCATCCATATTTATCTCAGCAATCTCTGATTATTTGCATATTTCTGAGACAGGAAAATTCTTCGCTGTATATCTGATCCAACCTGGAATCTCAGAGAGATTTTACATGGAGCACTCTGCAGTGAGAATATAGGATTCATGAACTTATCTTGTCTGAGGAAATATTCTCCTACCACTCTTTACATCTCAAACATGCTGATCTCTCCTCACTGAGGATCCAGCGACCATAGGAAGGCTCTGTTCTTTGAACCCAACAGTGAATGGTGCATAAACCACCTGAGTTTTTTCTTGGCCGTCAGTGTCCCTGGTGTTAACCAGGTGTTTTGACCTCTACCAATTTGTATCAGGTGTCAACAGATCCCATTGCTAACTCTTAGTGATGAGCGCTACCCACTCCACATGTGGACTCAGAATGATCCATGAGCTACTCTAATTTTAGTTCTCGCCTCCTAGTATTGTTTCCCAGGTACCTGTCTGGATTGATGATGTCCCATATATTCTACAGAAAGACCCTGGGTCCTCAGACCAGCCCTGTGATGTGCAGATCAAGGTTGGATACCTGACTCCATCAGGGATGGGACTTCCATGTGTATCTTGATTTACTTTCTTAAATCTTGTCTAAGAGTTTATGCTGATTTTATTTGGCTTTCATTCACAATGAAACAATATAGAAGTTTGGCATTTCCACAGATTATGTATGGTGCCTATCTTCATCATTTTTACTCAGTCTAGGTGTACATGGTGGATGTACCTGTCATATGCTCTGACCCTCCACAACCCTGCTACACACTCATTCTTGGTCAACAGCAAAGCAGATAGTGAAGATCATGCTCTGTATGTCTACCAAAATGCTGCACTATTTCAGGTTGAAAGTAATGGACTCTCTGTTCCAGTCTCTCACTACTGAGTTACACAAATCATGAGAACCCCACCTTTGCAATTTTTGAGGGACTGAGTTAAATAAACTCATCTAGTGAAATATTTATCAACATGTATATTCATTCAGAACTTGCAGTATTGAATGAGTTTTTGAATGGGGACGACTGATGCCTTAGAGGACGCAAATCAAGCTTCCATGCCTACTCACAACCTGCAGCAGTACACAGTGGGTTCTGAGAACCTATGTTTTCTACAAACTTAGATGGTCACTCTCTGGGGTAGGAATAATTTTCTACAGTGATTCCAGCTCAGATAATGTATTCAACAGGCTCCTGAGACTCTTTCAGTGAGACCTTGATCTTCTGACCATGTCCTGGAGATATGGTCTCTCTTACTGACCCAGCAAGGAGACCTGAAAGGGAGGTAAGGAACAAGCTGGGCCTTCTCTGAAGGAGGTCTGTTGATCCCTCTGGTTGAGCCTATCCAGGGGACCATCAACCACCAGGGGAGACCAAACCTCCTTCCCATCAACCCTTCCATGAGACCAAGGCATAAATCTTCTACTGATTCTGTGTGCAGGGTTTCCTCAGGTCATACAATGTTAAGACAGAGAAGAAACCACAAAAGATGATGTGAAGCCCTCCCTCCCAAGCTTCTTTCTCTGCACCTGATGCTGGGAGATCTCCTGGTGCTCAGCGAATACTCTGCTCCCCATGCTGGCCATGTAGAAATTGAAGGAGATTTCTCTGGCCTACATTGTCTCCTCACTGTTTCTCTGGTCTGGTAATACACGATCACATCCTGAGTACCCAAAATGATAATTTGTAGACAGAGTTTGTCCTTGTTCTTGTCTCTGGAATAATCAATGTGGCTTTCATGGAGGCTGCATAATATATGCTGCCTTTACCAGTTACTAATTAGCAATACCTAGTTTTTTCTTCACCAAAACCTGGAAAAATCAGCACCCTCTACAGCTCCTGAAGGAGACTTGAGAGAGTTGGCAAAGGTATCCTGAGAATCCAGTGGTTTGCCTCAGGGTTCCTCTCACTATGCCTGTTGCATCTCACACAGAACACCTGCAGACGCAGAGTCATGCCCCTCAGGAAACTGTCCCAGAAGTCATGTGATACACTATTCATGTGCAAGTACACATTCAAGATCTGTTGTTTTCCATAAACTACCATTAAAAATTTCAACAAGGAATCCAAGCTTAGCCTAAAGTCTTTGTATCATCAGTGCTGGACTGGTTTTCATTGGCAGCAGGAGGCCTTATTTGCTGGTCATGTTGCTGCACAAACAGGTCAGGGGATGGATATTGTACAGAATGTAGCACAAATGGCACATATGAGTGTACTGTGTCATAATGACAGGGTCAAGAAATTATGATTGTTCAGGATGTGTTATGACTTGAAGGTCTTTCTTGTCTTCTCAGATTTATACAAGATTTATGTGAGACCCTGTATCAAATAAATAAAAAGGATATTTTTTTTTCAGAACTGGGATTTGAACTCAGGACTTTTCACTTGCCAGGCAGGGACTTGTATCCCTGAGCTATCTCCCTGGCACCCAAAAGAATAAATTCTAACAGCATAAGTTAGCCTTCATTACTGAAGACTAATAAAGCCAAAAAAGCACTGTTATCTTACCACTAGATCTACATTTGTCAACTCATGATTAGGTAGTATAGGACTGGTGAAATAGCTCAGCAGTCTAACACTCCTGCTTAGGAAAGCTTAGAATACTGCAGGGAACCCAGTTTGATCCCAGGCACCACATGCTGTGCCAGCCCCACCCCCAGGACAGGCTGAGCTGGCCATAACATAAAATAAAAAATAATAAAAAAAAAAGTTTAGGAGCGACTTCCTTTTGCACGTGCCCCAACCAATCAACCGCCCCAGCCTCCACCTCTGCCAAGAGGTTCAGGAACAACATCCTCTTCCACGAGACCCGATTGACCAACCTCCACCTTCTCTGGACCCATTCCTCCTAGTATAACAGGCTCTTTGGATCCTTCAATTTTTCATCTATTTCCTGCTACAAAACCCATCGGCTGTGCCTGTACCCAGGTCTATATCACAGCTGTGAGACATTAATCTTGGGAACGCTCACCCAGTGCTGGCGTAGCCATGCATACTGTCTAGTTAGTTCCGTGGAAGAGTTCTGGCTCCTCTCCTTGGACTCGTCTGGCACTACTAACAACTGTGGAACTCCTGTCATTCTCAAGATGGGGCTGTTGTGTTGCTCTCTGGGTGGCACCAATGTCCCAAATTTATTTCTCTCACTTCCATGGATCTAAGAGGGATCTGTCACGCAGAAGCCTGGAATCAAGACTCTCCTGTGGTTTCATTATATTAAACCTTGAATCTGAAAGAGGAGTGTACATCATATCCTTTTTTGGTGTATTTTACAAGTTCTCTGCAGAGCCAACTGTCCCAGCTACTACAGTTTATTAATTATGATGTTTAATAATAAGATTGTTCTACAATTAGGTCATGCATAAAAGCCTAATTATTTTTGTAAAAATAAATAAATAAATAATTTTTAAAAATGATTAGGTACTACAAACTTTTTATGTATTTAGTATAGTATCTACAAGGTCTCAAATCACAGATCAAACTCAGAGTGGTTCTTCTGTTTTCAGCCATGCAAGTGCTAGTATTACAGGTACACACCAGCAACACTCCCAATCTCAGTCCTCTTTTCATCATGACCTGGCCACAGGGCCTGCACAGCATACCTGGAATCAAACCTTAATCTCTGAACTATACCCAAGCAGTTGCTTTAATCTGTTGAGCTCTCTCACCAGCCTGGTACCATAAACCTTTAAAATGAAAGCACAAAATAAGAATTGTAGAAACAAAATGAAAGTAATAGAAATAGCACAATCTTGTGAAGTTAATCACAGGAAATTTTCACACAGCTGTCACAAGAAGCAGTAAGTGAACTTCCCATAGATGAAACCTGAGGACCAAATTAAATAGGAAGACAGTACAAAGTACATGAGTTGTAATTTTTTTTTTTTTTTTTTTTTTTGTGGGACTGGGGTTCAAAATCATGACTTTGCATTTTCCAGGCAGGCACTTGTGCCATGGAGCTATCTCTCCAGCCCCAGTGAGTTTTAGAATAATGCTGGTTTACAATAGGAGTCAGTGAACTCCAAGAGGAGAGGAGATGAAGAGAGTTGAGAAGAACTAAGACCCTGAACTGTGCCCTGGTGCCTCGAGCATGAGCACAGATTCCATAAGCAACCAAGAGTGAGGAATCCCCAGCTCAAGGTCGTCTCCAGCAGTGTGGGTCCTGCTGAAGAAGCTGTGGCAGCAGACAGGAGGGACTCATAGTGCCAAGGGCTGAACCATTGCATCCTGGCTTGAAGGGAATATTATTATCTATTTATTTACTTACTTTTATTTTACAAATTATTAATGTCATTTAAGGAAATGTGTATGACAATAGAATTTTAAATTCTCTTTCCAGGCTTCCCGCCTCTGACTTTTATGAGTGCCTCATTGTTTCTATTTTCATTTTTCTTTAAAGAGAACAAAATATAGTAAAAAAATAGAAATAATACATAATTTCATTAAATACAATAATAGAAATTCAACAATGGTTGTTATACTGCATATTGTTGTCTTCAAATAGCTGTTCAGATTACCAGACATGAGCATGAATGATTGATGGGAAGATGTCTTATTATATCATAAATTATGTCATTCATGTGCACTTGATTGGTGCTTTTTTACAGTTAAAAAATTTACTGTCTTTATTTCTATAATCCTAGATGGGTGTTTAATTGGTCACCTTCCTCAGCAAACAGGATCTGAGAAAACCCATATGAAGGGGAAAAATTTATTTTGGCTCACAATTTCTATGGTTCAGTCCATGTTCAGCTGCCTCCATAGCTATGTGCCTGTGTGGATGCAGAACATATTGCAGTGGGAACATGGGGGGCAGCAAAGCTACATGGAGAGAAAGAGAAGGAGGAGAAGAAGGGAGAGGAGAGGGAATGAGGGGAACATGTAAGAGATAGGAGGAGGAAGAGCAGGAGGAGACAGTGGAAGATGAGGATGAGAGAGAAGCTGAGGATAAGATGTAATCCAGAACACCATATCCTCATGACTTTTTCTGTCAAAGGAGGAAAGGACTTCTAATAGCCCATTCAGCCAAGACCACAACTAACGTGACCTCACAGAAGACACCGTCAATTACATGATCCAGTCATCACTCTAGGGCCCAAGTCTGAAAATTTTTGCACTGGGTGTCAAAGCCTCCACATATGAGCTGTAAGAGCCACTTAAGGTCTGAAATATAACAGCAGGAGTTTTGGAGCCTGTACTTGTTCAGTTTCAAATCCTATAATCCATTTTTTTTTGTATCAGGGATTAAATTTAAGATTGTGTGGTTGTCACAAGGGTACCTAGCCACTGACCTATCTCACTGACTGTGAAGCCAAAACTTTACCGGGCTGTGTTGTGGTGATTTGCACTCTGTTGCTAGCCATTATGTAGGTATAAGTTTTGTGCTATTGGTAACTCTGATAGCTCAGTTAGCAGCCAACTGCAATGATGCATTTTGTGAATAGAAAATATCACCTCTCTTGCATGGGCAGCTAAGAAATTCAAGTTGTATAGAGTATAAAATGTAACAGGAAGACTGGGCCCTGTGCTCTGCAGAGGAGGTGATCCCTAGAGGCTGACAGGATGGGTACATTCTGTACACTTCCTGACCTATAGATTGGGGAGGGAAAGGAGGTGAGCTCTTGTACAGGAAGATTGTGAGCCTTAACCTCTGTGCTCTTCTTGCACAGTAATATGTGGCTATGTCTGCAGGGTCCACACTGCTCATCGTGAGGAGCACCTGGTTGTTGGAGGTGTCCTTGGAGATGGAGAGCTGACTCTTCAGGGCTAGGCTGTAGTACTTATCATCATCCCACCAAATGTCTGCCAGCTACTCCAGGCCCTTCCCTCGGGGCTGATGGATCCAGCCTACAGCCATACCATTGGTGCTCAGTGAGAAGCCAGAGAAGAAGCAGGTCAGCCTAAGAGTCTCCATTGGTTTCAGAATCCCAGGGCCAGACTCCTTCAGCGTGATCTGGGACAAGACCCCTATGGAGAAACATAGAAGTTAGTTCAGGAGAAGACAGCCTCTGGATTCCTGATTCCCTGACCCAGGCACTCAAAGGCAGGAATGGTCAGCAGCAGCAGAAGGGAGCAAAGCCTGTCCATGTTGACACAGGAGTCCTGAGCCAGGCCCTGCTGGGCTTTTCAACCCAAGAGGGGAGGAGCTGGAAGAGATTTGCATTTCCTACTGAGGTCCTGACTCTGATTGGAGGACTCAGGGCTCAGAACACACAGGAAGCCAGGCTGTGTGGGCAGCTCCTGGACCTCAGCTTTGGCTTCTTCATCTGCTCCTTTGGGGGTTCCTAGGCTCTTAGGACCAGGCTGTCAGACACAAGACCTCAAGTGATGCCTATTCTTGGAGAACGTGAATGGCTGAGCAGCTGCCATTGCTGCAGACAGGGTTGTCACTGTGCTTCCTGTCCTGGAGGTTGGAAGCACACCAGGGCAGATGGTTCACCTTCTACCAGAGCATTGTGTGCCTGGGGATAGCAAGACACAATTCCTGAATGTTAGGTCCTGTCCTCTCCACAACAGAGAGAGAACAAACTAGATTAGTATAAGAGAGGGACAGTAGACTACAGAATTTCATTTCCTATTTGTACAGGTGCCTGTTTTTCAGTGTCCCCAAGTGTATGTCCTGACACAAGGGCAGTTCACCAATAACTGACTTTGTTCTCATGACCAGTCATTCTTGTGGAGAAATAGGGTTCCACTTGTGACTTGCATCATTTCCTTCTAGGATTGTACTAGCTGAGGTGAACTCTGGGATCCAGCTTTCTCATAGAAAGCTCCCCTTCAGCCTTGCTGTGCTGTATATTGGCCCAGCTCCCAGAATACAGGTCTGGGAGATCTCTTCCTGAACTGGCAGTAGTCATCATGATAAAAAATGGACATAGTGGACATTCCTGGGACATCACAAGGATAATGAGCACTCAAGTCTGTCTGTCCCCTGCCCCATGATTATGTGGAATGTATTTATTTCTTCCTGATATTATGTTATGCTGATTTTCTACATTGTGGTGTAGCTTTGTAGCTGTAACTTTTTGCTATTAATATCTTTTACACACTCATTCTCTGTTCTGATGGCTTTACTTGTCAAAATACAAGCCATGAATAAGATCAGAGGTATCAGATTACAGTGTGTGATCAGTTTTCTTGGATTCAGAGAGGATCATGTGAGAAGCAGAGGAAGGAAAGAGCAGGCAAGCCAAGTGCAAATGCGGCAGCCCTGAGTTTCGACATCACTGTCTCAGAGATGCTCAGTTGCCATGGATGCTGCTTGTTCTTGGATCCATTTATGTTTGAGGACCTCAGAGAGTGTGATTTGAGCCAATATTTTACCAAAATATGAACTGAATTTATGGCACAAATGAAATCATCTAGTTCAACATACAGTGGAATTTTTTTTCTGGTAACTGACTTCATTTGTCAAGTTACAATAAATTAATTGTGTGTACTTGCAGCATTTTTGCATAGCATAAAAATTTGTCTTCTAATCCAAAAATGACAGTTTGTGGATGCCAACGGCTTTGCCATGCCCACACAGTCAGGTGTCACATGTTTCAGTACAGAGAAGAGAAAGATTATTCCTATAATCCTGTGTCATATAAGATGTGGTGTTTCTATACAATGAAATATTACTCAGCTATAAAGAATGATAAACTCGATGCCTTCATATATAAGTTGATGTATCTTGAACATATACTCATAAGTAAAATAAACAAGACTTGCATGTATAAATATCGTACAGTCTCCCTCGTACAATAACTCAAAAGAAGAAATAAAAGTGGAAAGACATAGCATAGATAAATAGAAATCATGAACTTAAGAATTAAACAATGAAGAAACAGAAAATGGGAAAGTTAGGGAACATGGCAGAGGCAAAATCATGTACTTATATATTCATAGGATGAATTAGATAATGGTCCTAAATATCTTCAAAAGGTTTTTGACACTGAGGATAGCATGTCTGATACTAAAAACATGTTTAGAGTGCCTGTCATTCTGATCTTTTAGATGTGTGTGGCTTATAATGTCACATCAATAATTGTTATACTCTCCCTCAAGTAAGTGTTTTTTTTTTTTAAGAGGTGGGTAATAATGGAGAATAAGAGACTGGGAAAAATGCCCTAGGATTAACCTGCTACAGTACTGTATATGCTTAGATTTCTAAATATGTAAAAATGTGAACAATTTTTTGTTGTTTTGCTTTGTATTTGATATAAGAGGACTTCAAAGAGTCTAAGTAATTTTCCACAGAACTGTACAAAGTGGAAAAATTTGTAATCCCTAAAGCCTTCAAATTTGAGGCAAAACCATCACAACTCAGATGGACTGAGGAAATGAGCAAGACCATTCCTAATATTAAAATGCAGGTTGTCTGCACTATGGGTCAATTGTAAGTCCTGGCTTCAATCTCCAGTACTTAAAAAGTTACTTTTCCACTGAGTCTATAAATGAAAGTCCTCTCAGTGCAGAGATACTGAGATAGACTTCATCTGCTTCCAACTCTGAGAGCACACATGTGTGTTATTTTAGCACTTAATTCTACATCATAAAATCTGAGCAGCAGATGTAGGGATCTAGTCATCTCTCATTATCTATAAATGCTATTACTCTAGTCAAGACCTATCAACATGGTACAGGAGTGGAATTCTCTAAGTTACAGTGTCTATGGCTGGATATAGAGCTGTCTGAGGTAAAAAAATTACAGGTTTATTTATATGCAGTTTTGATATAAATGAATATTAAATACCCTGCTAGTGAGGCACTGAAGAAAGTGAAATTTTCTTTTTTTCAGAAAGCATCAAAATGTGAATTTGTTTAACCATACTTATCTGACAAGATAGAAAATGGATGAATCACTCATGCTATAGTGTGCTGAATGTGAAAACAAAAAGTTGGTCAGAAGAAGATAGAGGAACTTTGTCTTACAAGAATTAGAACCAAAGGGCTTCATAATCATCTAGCATCTACTCAATGTTATGTCTGTGATTAGAAATGTACGTGATAGGAACTCCAGAGATCTTTCAGATTGTCCATTTAAGGTCCTGTTCAACTGTAGCCACAAGGTAACACTTGTGATGAGTTACTCTCTGCACTATGCAGCTGTCTGCATAGGTCTCTTTATGTGTGCAAGGTAATCATTCAAACCGTGGATCTTTGGTAATCCAATGATCTGTGATACTTCTGTCCCTATTTCTCAATTTCCACCATTACACAATCAGTTATAGAAGGATACTCTTGGTATACAGAAAATATATCATGAATTGTACAGAAATGGAAAATCAAATGAGTAATAATACAGTTTCATGGGGGAGAGCTTTAGCATGACACTGTTAGAAAGAAGTAGGAAAACACATCATCAAAGAAATAACAGAAATAAATCAAACTTGTGAAGAAATGGACTAGTGGACAGTTACAGAGTATTTCACCCAACAACATTAGAATATACATTCTTAGCTACACATAGGTCATTCTCCAATATAGACCATAAAGTAGCACAGATACCATGCTTAAATAAATACAAAGGAATTGAAATCATCCTATTCATATTATCTGAACATAGTGCAAAGAAACTTGAAATTGTTGACAGAAAAAAAAGTCATAAACAAATGGAAATTAGATAGCTTCCTGAACAAGCGGATAATGCATAAAATTAAAGAAGAAAATTCAAAATATTTACAACTGGCTGGCCAGATAGCTCAGAAGATTAAAGCAACTGGTTAGGTAGATGCAGGGACCAGAATTGAATCTACAGCATGCCATGCTGACCACCCTCCCACATCCCAGGGATGTGCTAGGGGGGGCAGCTGAGGCTGGGCTTGGTGTCACAAGCCTGTAATCACAGCACTTAGAAGGCTGTAAACAGGAGGATCACTATGAGTCCGATCTGTGTAGTGAGACCCTGTACTAAATACATAAAAAAGTATTTATTATTCAATAAAAATGCATATACAACTTAATAGAACCTGTAGGATACAATGACAGCTGTCTTAACAGAAATTTATGGTGATAAACTGACACATTAGGAAAACAGAACAAGAGCAAATAAATGTTCTTATACTGTACCTCAAACTCCTACTAAAAGAACAAGTGAAGCTCAAGTCCCAAAGAAGGTGATAAAATATAAAGATTGGAGAAGAAATTAATGCAATGGAGACAAAAGTAGCAATATCAAGAATTAATGAATCAAAGAATTGGTTCTTTGCAAGAACAAATGAAATTAATAAAGCACTAGCCACTTATGAAAGAAAGAAAAAAAATCTCAAAAATCATTAAATAAATAAAAAGTGAAAAATCAATGTAGATCATATAGAAATTCAGAAGATCAAGAATCTCTACTTTAAAAATCTTTACTCTCAGAGGATGGAAAATGCAGCAGAAATGGACAGTTTCGGAAATATATACGAAATACTAAATCTGAGTGAAGAAGATATACAAACTCTGAATAACCCAATCTCAATGAATGAAGTTGAAAATGTAATAAAAAACACACCAATAAAGAAAAGCTCAAGTGTTGATGGATTCAAAGTATAATTCTTCAGGAAATTTAGAGAAGATTTAATGCCATCTCTTCTTTTATTTTCAGCAAAATTGAAAATTAAAATTTACAATTCTCCCAAACTCATTATTGGAGGTATTTCTTTGATACTAAGACAAAAGAAAATTCCAACTAAAAAAGAAAGCTACAGACCGATCTCTTTAATGAACATAGATGCAAAATCCTCAGCAAAATATTAGCAAAAGGAGAAAAGGTTATAGAGGTGCAATGCTGCAATATTGTAAATGGTTAAGTTAAAAAATATCTGTGTAATGATGCGAAATTTTTTTTTTTTACAT
>PVKN010006792.1:0-27892 GCA_004027915.1 Capromys pilorides
CTTTCTCTCTCTCTCTCTCTCCTCTCTCTCTTCCCTCCTCTTGCCCACTCCAGCACTTGGCAGCATGGTGGCTTCCCTCTTACCTGGGGACTTGCTACTTCCTGCTGCAGGACAAGCTGCGCTCTAGGGGACTAGGGCCCG
Source organism: Capromys pilorides (assembly GCA_004027915.1). NCBI lineage: Eukaryota > Metazoa > Chordata > Mammalia > Rodentia > Capromyidae > Capromys > Capromys pilorides. The sequence goes on from PVKN010006792.1 coordinate 142, forward strand.
ACCCCCCATTTTATAATCTGGCAGACATCAGGCCCTATAGTGGGGGCACAAAGGGGGTGCTGGCTCAGCAGACCCTAGAGGCCTCGGACCGGGCTGGCCTCCCGTGACTGCCAAGGGCAGCACTTTCCATTGTAAGCCCAGTGTAGGCAGCAGCCCTGGCAGGCGGGCCGCACTAGGCCTCCTAACCACCCTGACTCCTTTCACAGCCACAGCAGGGTGGTCTCAGCCAGATCCAGCACAGGGCAGATAAGGGGACACCCAGCAGACCACCGCCTCTGCTGCAAGGCCCTGGTGACTTTGGGCAGGCGTTCGCCCTCCCTACCTCTGCGTCTACAGTCACTGGTGACCTGCAGTGTCCCTATCAGGTGCTGCACAAAGGGTACACTGTGTGCAGGAGAAACAAACGGTCTACGACAAAGCAGAGGTGGGCTTTGGCCCCTTCCTGGTGCTCAGCGCAGCACTAAATGCTTTGCCCTTGTCGCCCCTGCAAATCCTGCTGCTGATTGGCTGCTTGTCTTATGCCCATTGCACAGACAAGGAAGGTTGGGGCGTGGAGCGGTCAGCACCAGCCCAGCTGGATGGGCAGGTGGCCCTAGGCCCCTGCGCTCCCTCTCCGGCCATCCAGCCTTGGCCCTGGCCTGCAGCCCTCACCCTCCCTCCTTGATGTCTTGCAAGCCTGGGTCTCCTTGTGCTCAGCTGGGCTCAGCATCCAAGCACTGGTGCCCGTGTCTTTGCCGAGCTGCCTGGCATCTCCCATGGATTTCCCACTGCCTGACCCCAGCGACAGAGCTGGTGGCCAGGAATACGGTAGTCACCTCAGATGTCACTGCACCTTGCTCCTCACTGGTCCCAGCCCCTGGTGTAAGTCCTGGCCACCAAGGGCCTCTTTGGTGACTAAATGGGCACCAAGTGGTCCATTAGGAGGTATGGGGGACGTGAGGAAGCTCAGGTCAGGAGAGACTGGGGATAGCAGGAGATGACAGAAAAGAAAGCGGATAGACGGAGGAACAGAAGGGCGTGGGGGAGATCAGTGTGAAGAAGGGAGACACAGACTTGGAGGCCAAGCAGGCAAGCACAAACACCATACAAAGGAGTAGATCAGCGATCCAATTCCCTCCTGCCACCCACGCAGGACAGGGGGCTTTGACAAAGTCATGAGAGAAATTCACAGGGGAGCCGGGCTCAGGAGGACTGCTTAGCTGGGTCACCTGCAGGTCGACTCCCCAGCCCTGGGGTGGGGTCTATGGGGTGTCTCGTGCATTCCCGCCTCATTGCTGAGGGTCTGGGCCCCCAGGGAGCTCAGCTCCTGTCTTGTGATCCCGCTGTCTCAGGGCCACCTCTGCCTCGGCTACTCCATGCTTCCGGCCCCCCCACACTCACAGCCTCCCCCTTTAATCCTGAGCCAAGGCCTAGGAGGGCGAGGCAGGAACTGTGGGACAGGATGAGGCAGGGCAGCCACTGGAACCCCCGCCAAGATGCCTGTGGCGGGGGCCACCCACGGGCTCCAAGGCTCAGCTGTCTGGGGCAGTTCCATGTCCCCTTTGGCAAAACAGTGGAAGCAGGGCTAGGACAGACTCGGTTCTGGGTGCCTCTGCTCTGAGCATCTGACCGCCGTGGCCCCCATGACTTCTCAGAGCAGGGAGCCTCAGGGATCCACGTCATTCACAAGTGAGGAGCTGAGGCCGCTGCTTACCTCTCCTAGCCCTTTCCTCCTCTCTCAGATGGACCACCATTGTGTAACTCCCAAAGCCAAGCTCTGAGATGTTCTTTGTGATTGTTTAATAATATGCACTTTTTTTTAATGATGAGGACAAACGATAGAAACACAGAATGCTTTTTTTTTTGTCTTTTTGAGACAGGGTCTCACTATGCAGTTCAGGCTGGCCTTGAGCTCCCTTTTGTAACCCAGCTTGGTCTCAAACTCATGTTGATCCTCCTGCCTCAGCCTCCCAAGTGTTGGGATTACAGGTGTACGCCACCATGCCTGGTGAAACACATAATGCTTCTCCTGTCCCTGAACAGTTACAAATACCAATCACAGCGACCATACGGATCCTCGGGATGTCTGGGTCTCTTAGGCTGCTGCTGTTGTGCTTACTTATGCTCATGGAAGCTGAGGTTTGGGGTGGTTAGGGAGCATGCTCAGAACCCCCCAGTCAGCAAGAGTGGGATGCAAGCTAATCTGCCTGGCTGCGTGCACTGTGCCCCTAATCTTTAATTTTCTTGGTGCCCTTTCATCAAAGTCGCCCAGATGATCAAGCTGCACTTAGCAGCCTACTCCACCCCGCAAGAGATGGATGTGGCCACCGCAGTCTCAGAGGGATCAGGTCACCCAGACGGTCAGAAGCGAGGCTGGACCTCACCGTGGGTGGGCCTGCTCCCAGATGGGCTCTTTCCTCTTTCACCCTCGGTCAGCCAACCCCTGGGCAAGGTGCAGGATGCAGAGGTACCCTGGGAATTCTGCAAGCCCTGGATGTCCCACAGGTGAGCTACAGTTTGCTCTTCACGTCTGCTGGCTTGGGAGGAGCAAAGGATCAGGCCTGTCCCATGGTCACCAGACCCCACCATGTAGCTTATTTGTATTCTCTTTTACAGTAAGAAAATGCTTCAAGGTCACAGGCTGGAAGGTGCGACTTCAGACTGTGCACTCAGGGCTCACTGTCCCATCTGCCCTCCATGGCTGTCCCCTGGGGGAGGTGACCTGCTCCGTCCCCTCCCAGCTGAAGCCAGAGCTGCTGACACCTCGGCCTCGAGCTTGCGGCCTGGGCTGGCTTTTGTTTCTGCTACCCGCTTGCTGAGCCAGGGCTTTGCCAGCCAGGGGCCCCTCTCCACTCCCGGCCTATAAGAGCTTGACCTTGGCCAGGTCTCAGTTCTGCCATGTTCTCTGGGCCCATCTCGGTGAGTCCCAGGTTTGGAGGGCTGGGCTCAGAGCTTGGAGTGAGCATCCTGGGAGGGGGGTGGCCCGGGTCCTTAAACCTGGGGACATCCCTGTGTCATCCCGAATGTCACCCCCATCCCAACCAGGAGCAGGCCCCACACACCTACAATGGTTCCTGTGAGCCTCACTCAGGGACAGCTCTTCTCGTCTTCTCAGCAGAGCAGCCTAGCTCTGGTCTGGCTGATGCCCTGGTAGCCACAACAAGGCCCTTGCAGTGAGCAGATTAAACTACACAGCGGGGCTCAGTGGCACTGGGACCAAGTATGGAGGAATTTGGAGGTGGGGACAGCATGGATGATGGCACTGGCCCCAGACAGAAAGGACAGGCGAGGGACGGGCCAAAGCCGAGGTCTCAGGACCATGCCCCTGCCCAGACGAGCAGAGTCGAGTCGACTGGGGTGAGAGGGTCTCACCTTCTTCTCCCATGCAGGAAGGGACCAACATGACGCTGCAGAGCACCAAGTCCGCGGGACACTGGAGGGTAGGAAGTGGCACGGAGGGTGGCCTAGGGTGGGTGGAGGACACAGGTCAAGCCAAGGCCCAGAATCTTCATGTTCACCCCACTGCATCCCTGACTTACCTGAGGGAGGGTTCAGAATGCCCATTTCACAGACCACATCACCAAGGTTCAGAGCTGGGCAGAGACTTGCCGGGTCCCCCAGAGAGCCTGGACAACAACTCGGGGTCTTCTGGATCTTGAACTTGGACTCCCGCATTCTCCGGCAAAGATTGTGCTTATCTCTGGCCTCATCTCTTTGGCTCTGCCAGTGTTTGGGGTGGGGGTTGGGGGAAACATTGAATATATCAGCCTTGCAAAAGGGACTCACATCACAGCCCAGGTTTAGAAAGCAGCCTGAAGAATCCGGAGTTCCAGCCCCGTTCCCACTAGGTGCAGCTGGTGGCCCTGGACAGGACAGGAGCCTCCCTTGCCTGCTGGGGCCTGGGCCCTGCCTGACCCACCTCCCTTCCCTGCCTGGTGTGGAGCATCCGGGTTTCCACCCAGGCCTCTTGCCTGCCCCACCCAACCTGAGCCCCCGGGGCTCCCAGCCTCCATGCCCCGGAGGCTGAGTGGTCTCCACCGTCCCCAGCTTTCCTGTCTGCAACAGGTGGTGGTGTGGGATGAAGAAGGCTTCCAGGGCCGTCGGCACGAGTTCACGGCTGAGTGCCCCAGCGTGCTGGAGCTGGGCTTCGAGACCGTGAGATCCCTCAAAGTGCTCAGTGGAGCGTGAGTGTGTGTTGTGGGGAGGGAGGTGGGGAGGGACCTGGAGAGGGTGCTGGGAGCTGTAGATGTTCTCAGCGTCATCTTCTCAACCTGCCATACGTGCCCATGGGCCCTCCCGAAATGCTGAGGAGAGTGCAGGACTGCTGTGTGAGGTTGCCCAGGTTGTGCACTGCCCAGTCGTGGTGTGCCTTTCACATAGTCCCTGGCCACTGGATGACACAGCTCTGCTGGGTCTAAAAATAGCCCTCTTAGGCAAGAACTGAAAGCCAAACTCCCCAAAAGTAGAAGGCAGCTGTACAAATATAGTTTTTAAAGGTGCTATTATTGTGTTGTAGCTAAATACGGCTATCCAAAATGCTAACCATGGTCCTCTTTTGGAGAAGGGGGGAGGGAGAGAGGTGGCTAGGGTAACGGTTAAGCCTAGGCTGGCAGCCTTGGAGGCAGGGAGATACAAACCTGGGGGGAATCAGATCACGCGTTGACACAGAGTTGACCACCGCAAGGTGCATGTGGCTTCAGGCTCCTGGGTCCCTTGCCCCATAGAAGACCCAGAATAAAGGGTCCAGATGATGGACAATGGACAGTGGCATGGTCAGGTCCCTGTGGCCAAGGAGTCACCAGCTCAGCCCCTTTTGTCCCCTGCAGTTTGTTGGATGGAGAGTCCCAGTCTCAGGGGACCTAGAAGGGCAGAGAGAGCAGTGGTAGCATCAAGGTCATACCCCATGCCCTCCATCTCCCTTGGACCTGCACCATCACCAGGAATCCCCCTGGCAGGTCTCAGTGAGCCCCTCGTGCATGGCCATGGGGTGGTGTAGGTGCAGGGTGGCTGGGGCACCTGTGTGGGGCAGAGGTCCCTTACCCTTGGGGCACACCAGTGTTCGTGGCTGAGGACCTAGGCAGCACCTCTGCCTGCCACTGCTGAGGCTCTGGGCCAGGTCTGTGTGTGTGTGTGTGTGTGTGTGTGTGTGTGTGTGTGGTCCTCCTGTGCACTGTAGGATACGGTTCTGGTCCAAGGACTATGAAGAACCAGCCACGCAGCAGGAGGCAGGTGGCAGGAAAGACAGCAGGTTTATCTGTGTCCACAGACAGGGCCCATGGCTCCCATCACCACCTGCCTGCGCTCTTCTTCCTGTTAGACCAGCAGGAGCTCAAACCCTACTGCAAACTATACATGCTAGGGTCTAGGTTTCTGGCTCCTTGGCGATAGAAAAACTCTTCTTTGAAGCTGGTCCCTGGTGTCAAAAAGGCCAGGGACTCCTGCTGCAGGATGCTGAGCAGCATCCCTGCCCTCTGTGCATAGAATGATGGTCACAGTTTCTTCCTGGAGTGACAACCACAAATGTCCCCAGGCCTTACCAATTCCCCTGTGTGAGAACACTGGCCTGAGATGGGGCCTGGGGTCCTCACTGCCCCGCCCTGTCTCCCTCTCTTTGCAGGTGGGTGGGCTTCGAGCATGCTGGCTTCCAAGGGCAACAGTACGTGCTGGAGCGTGGTGACTACCCATGCTGGAATGCCTGGAGTGGGAACACGGCCTATCCCGCAGAGCGCCTGACCTCTTTCCGGCCTGTGGCCTGTGCGGTGAGTCCTATACCTGGCCTCCGGGAGACCGGAGCCCCATCAGTGGCACAGGGCCATCGGACATCCAGAGTTCAAGTTTTCCTGTTCCCTCTTTAAGCCACGTGGCACAGGCAGGCAGTCTCCTTCCACACAGCTCACATTCTGATGTCTGCAAAGCAACCCTAGCAAGCAGGTGTGGTTAGTTCCACTTTACAGACATGGAAACAGGCTCAGACATGCTGCGTGCCAGGTCTAAGCTCACACACCTGGTAATTCCTTTTACCAACCACACAACAGCCCTGTGTGCTATCGGGGCCTGTTGGACCTCCAGGGTCTCCCCTGACCCCTATTTCTGCTGTGCTGAGCACTCTTGCAGCTTACTGGGTCTGATTACTTTCCTGGTGGAAAACTCTGAGAGGAAAGATGATGAGCCTCTGAAGTTTTGAGTGCCTGCTGCCTTAATGGCCTTTGAAGAAGTGTGCCAAGGAGGCTGACTGGGAGACCACGACAGGACTGCGAGCTTGTGGGTATGTGGCAGGGTGCCAGGTGGTCTGACGCTGTCTCCTGTCTGCATCTGTAGAACCACCGTGACTCCAGACTGACCATCTTTGAGCAGGAGAACTTTCTGGGCAGGAAAGGAGAGCTGAGTGACGACTACCCCTCCCTGCAGGCCATGGGCTGGGACGGCAATGAAGTGGGCTCCTTCCACGTCCACTCTGGGGCGTAAGTGGGCCAATACTCTGCATGGCAGGGAAGGAGAGGGTAGTGGGAAGCCTAGGCAGTGGGATCCAGGTTCTAGGATAGGCTCTGTCTTTCTCCCTCTTGTTCTCCCATTGTCTGCCTTGGCATGCTATATTCTTACATCCACTCTTCCCAGGTAAAGGCAAAGACAGCAGCTTTGTATTTATATTCCACCACCAGAGGCAGAGACCCTTTCACAATGACTCCATCAGAGATTCCAGGAAAGTGCTCACTGATCCAACACGGATCTTGTTCTCCATTCCCTGCACCAATCACCATCCCCAAGGACCGGAATGTTCTGATTGGCTAGGTCTGGTCACATGCACATGGCTGTCTTCAGCTCTGTTTTCCCACCTTAAGACCTTTGGCTTGAAGATGGGAGGAAAGATGGGTGTCAAGCCATAAAGGCACCATGTGGAGCTGGCAGCTTGCCCTACCCAACAACAAGGAGGAGACTAAGTCTAGCTGCCAGCTCAGGGCAACTCCCATCTTTCCCTTACAAGAGAACAGATGAAGGCCTGGATGTGGGATCCTCACTTGGGGGACATCAGAGCCACCTCCTCAGGGGCTCTTTGCCCTTATAGGTAGTGATGAAGGCGGGCAGTTAGGTATTTTTTTCCTTTAGTTTTCTGAGGAGCAACCAAAGAATCCCATTACTTCAGTAAAGGTGCCCCCGCCCTCCAGTGAGTCTGGCTCCCTCTTTTATAGACAGGAAAATGAGGACTCAAAGTCTAAACACCAATCTTTGTCCCAAACAATGTGGGGATCAACATATTAAAATAGCAGCTCTTTTCTTGAAAGAGCTCTGGGTAAGGGAGCAGAGGGAAGACCCCTCCTTCTTTTACTCATCCATTGACCTAATATTCAGGGGCTCCTCCTCTTCTCTACCAGGAGAGGAGGCACTAGGCACTGGAGGTGGAGCTGAACAAACCATATTCTTCCTTGCACCAGGAGCTGCTGGCAGGGAAGGCTGACATTTCACAAATAACTCTAACATTTACTGAATTATAGGAGCACTACAAAGGTGCAGTCAGGGATCTGGCCTAACCAGGAGGGTGGGTCAGATGGCCCTGCTAATGTCATGATCGCATCGGGAACCAAAGCACAGACCCAAGATGCCAGAAGGGTGGGGTAAATGGCATGCCCAAGGCCCTATGGCCAGGGAAAGGATTGATAGACTCCAGGGAATGGAGAGAGGCTGGGACAGCTGGGCTATCCTGGTGGCATGCCCGTGCTTCCTCAAGTAACTGTCTCTTTCTCCCCTTTTCCAGCTGGGTGTGTTCCCAGTTTCCTGGCTACCGAGGTTACCAGTATGTGTTGGAGAGTGATCACCACTCGGGTGACTACAAGCACTTCCGGGAGTGGGGTTCTCATGCCCAGACCTTCCAGGTGCAGAGCGTGCGCAGAATCCAGCAGTGAGCCAGCGCGGGGGAAGGGCTTGGGCACACACAGGTGCCTGCTGGTGTAGCTCTGGCGGATGTCATGTGCTCTGCTCTTTTGCCACCCTTGTGTCCTCTTGGAGCCCAGTCCCCCCATCAGCCTGCCTGTGCATGGTCAGCACAAACACCTTGATGATGATGATAATGATGATAAAAAGAAGGTCCAGTATTTGCTGTGCTTTTCAATTGTACTGATGTTCCCAACTCGTTTCACTTATTTTTTTTTTTCCTTCCATCATTTGGACAGGAGCAGAATGGCTTGGGGTGTTCACAGACCTGCGGAAGAGGGGAGCACTGGCTGCTCCTGAGAGCAGGGGAGTGTGTAGAAACATTTGCATGTAAGGATTTCTTACCCTTCATTGTTCACTTCACACACATCCCATACCTGGCCTGGGAAACATCATGGCAAATAAGTCACACGAGTTGTTTTTCTTCCCGTCAGAAAAGAAGACCAAAATGCACAGCAGGTTGTGCGCATCCTGGGTTAACAATGGTGTTGGGGAGCACAGGGAAGCTCCACTGGAAAGTGATGGGGAGAGGGCAGGTTGGGGAGAGACCACCCTTCGTGCTCCCCTTGGGACTCAGCTCAAAACATCCAGCCATCTGTTGGCACCTCCATGTGGACATCTTATACAGACCTCGACTGAGCCTGTTTGAGGCTAAAGTCACCATCATTAGCTGTTAGAGCCTCAGAACCTGGCATCATATTTCCTACATAAAAGACATTAGAGTGATGGATGGGTGGGTAGATGGATGGATGGATGAGTGGATGGGTGGATGGATAGATGGGTGGGTGGGTAGATGCATGGGTGGGTGGATGGATGGATGGATGGGTTGGTGGATGGATGCATGGGTGGGTGGATGGATGGATGGAGGTGAATGGGATGATGGATGGATTGGTGGATGGATGGATGAGTGGGTAGGTGGGTGGATGGATAGACGGATGAGTGGGTGAATGGATGCATGGGTGGGTGGATGGATGGATGGATTGATGGATGGGGTGAATGGGTGGATGGATGGATTGGTGGATGGATGGATGAGTGGGTGGATGGATGGATAGATGGGTGGGTGGGTGGATGGATGGATGGATGGGGGTGAATGGGATGATGGATGGGTGGGTGGATGGATGGATGGGTGGGTGGGTAGATGGATGGATGGGTGGGTGGATGGGTGACATTTCACAAATAAGTATAACATTTCCTGAATTATAAGAGCGCTACAAAGGTGCAGTCAGTGATCTGGGATCCTGATGTCAAATCCCTGACATCTTCAACTGTTAGAGCCCGGGCCAAGCTCCCCCGTTCTCTGTCTCTCACACAACATCACACAACCCACTGATGAACCCTGCTGGCTCTGACTGGAAACTACATTGCATCTGGGAGCAGAATTCTTGTCTAGTATGCATGTGGCCTGGAGTCCATCCCAGCACTACAAGCAAGTGTGCCATCCAGCTACTGTCCCCATCACCACAGCTCAGAGCTTTTTCGCACTCTCTGTTCCATATCAAGATTTAGAAACAAACAAAAGCCCCGCACTCAGAGGGAGGCAGGTGGATTGCAAATCTAAACCCAGCCTGGACAATTTAGCAACTCAGCAAGATCCTGTCTAAAAATTAAAAAAAAAAAAAAATTAAAAAGGTCTGGGCATATGGCTTGGTGTAAAGAAAGTCCAAGGTTCAAGCCACAGCACCACACACACACACACACACACACACACACACACACAGAGTCTCCTCCATCATTGGTGATTGGTGCAACTTCCAGGATATAGCCTCATCCATCCATCTATCCATCCACTCATCCATCCATCCATCCATCCACCCACCCACCCACTCACCCATCCATCCACCATCCATCCATCCATCCACTACTCATCCATCCACTCATCCATCCATCCGTCCATCCACCACCCATTCATCCACTCTCCCATCCATCCATGCATCTACCCACCCTTGCATCCATCCACCCACCCATCATCCATCCATCCACTCACCCATCTATCCATCCACTCACCCACTCATCTATCCATCCATCCACCCACCCTCCCACCCACCAATCCATCCATCCACCCACCCATTCATCACTCCAATGTCTTTTATGTAGGCAATATGATTTCAGGTTCTGAGGCTCTAACAGCAAAACTGACAAAAGCATTCCGATGTGGACTCCTATTCTAGTTTCGAGGGATGTGTTACTCTATGGGTCTTTGGTTCCTTAGTCAGGGTTTTTCAAAGTTTGTTTTCTGAATGTTGTTACATGGGGGTGGGGAGGATGGCAATAGCTTTTGTGCCTCCTGTAGGACTTCCCACAGCCTGCAGCTGAACATTATTGTGATACTCTGGAAGGAAGACTATTTAGAATCTCTCAAACTTACCTAAACAATCATTATTGCTTTTTAGTGTGTGAGGGCATCTGGCATGATGAGTGACTTGTAGGACATGGGGTGGAAGCTGCTGGGTTACTGGTGACAGTCATTTACAGCATAGTATGAATTGTTTTCCTAAAGGGCTTTAAGAAACAGACCGTAGAGGTGGTAAGTGTTGCTGTGGGGGGAGAAGTACTGCCCAGGAAGTGGTCACAAAAGGACTGGTGCTAGCAATGGACATTAGGAAGATACCAGGTTGAGGGCAATTTGAAGAGAGGGCCTTGGGGTGAGCCTCTGGGACTATGAGGTTGTGTGGAGGCCTTGAGTGGGGGCTGGGCTGTCTCCCACCTTCCAGGCAGATGCGCCCTCACGCAGAGCCCCTGATACCCAGGAGGCCTGGAGTGGCAGCCGTCTGACGCATCAGTACGAGGCTGGCACCACTGCAGCTGGGGCTTGCATCCTGGGCTTGTGGCTGTTGCCTCAGGGTCCTCTTCGCTGTCCGAGGGCCAGAGGACCTGCTTGTTCCTAGGGTCAGCAGGGGTGTGAGCCTTGTTCTCAGCACCGGTAGCATGGGTCCCTTCCCCAGCCCAAGACACTCCCCTGAGTGTGCTTTCCTCACAATAGGGATGGGAAGCTGTTGTGATGTCCCTGGCCGGTTGGTCCCTCCCACATGATATGATCTGAACCTCACAGTAACTTCATTCCCTTAAAACCTCTCAGAAATTTAAGGTTTCAGAGAGCTCAATGATTTTCTAAGGCTGCAGAGCCTTTTAAGTCCACTAGGGGTGATGCAAGATTTGGGGGGTATATAAAGAGATAAAGGGTACAGATAGGGTTAACAGTTTCTGGGTTAGTGCTTTTCACTAAAAGAGTTATGAAGGTGGCTCCTCACACTTCAGTATGAATAACTATCACTTCTTGTCTATCATAGGGAATCCTTAGGTCCTTGAGGGGAAGGCAGGGAAAATTTGCTGAAGGAAAGGAAGCAGCAAAGAAGGGGAGGAAAAGAAAGGAAGAAGGAAGGAAGTGAAGGAGGAAGGAAATCAGAATTTGATGGTATTTCTGTGAAGGGGCAGCCCCAACCAGAGCCAAAAGTGGGACCAGCAACTCGAGCGAATGGGACCCCAGATGTGGGGTGACGTCGGCCTGACAGGCCATAAGGAGACGATTTGTCAGGGGTGATCTTGGGAGGGAAGGAAAGAGAGCGTGAAATTATTTTTCATATCTTGCTAGGAGACCAATTTTTCTGGGTTATGAAGGAAAGGACTTAAATTATTGATGCTATTTGGTGCAAAGTGAGTGGCGGTTCAGGGCACACAGCATTCAGAACACTGCACTTAGCCAGGAGGCCTGGCCATGGGGTTCAGGCCTGGGACCCCAAAGTCTTGGTGCAGAGAGGGGCAGAGCCTTGGCCAGACCACAGCACACCACACTGTAGTGCTGCTCCCCACAGCCTCAGTGCTCAGGGCCCACGCCCCACCCAGAGAAGACCACACGCTGAGTGTGCACCCTGGACCATGTCCTGGGCCCTGCGCAGCTCTGTTCCCCTGAGCCTCAGTTTCCCCTTCTGGGGAGAGTTGTTGTGAAGGCCGGGAAGCAGACATCTAGGGGAGAGCTGGGAAAATACCAGGCTCCCTGCTGTGGGCCACTCCATTCTTCCTTGGCCCTCTCCACTCAGTTCTGTACTCTCTCTCCTTCCTGTCCCCAGTATGGCTGCTGCTCCCCGCACTAGGCACTGCTGGGAGCTAAGACCAGGGGCCAGGGGCCCAGTATGAGAGGCCAGAGCCTAAGGAAACACGGGGTAGAAGAGAAGGCCCTTCAGCCTCCGGGGTGGGGGTGGGGGTGTCAGGAGCAGAACAGCGCCACCTGGGGGGGATGGGCCTGGCGCCCTCCTTCTTGGGCGTCTGTTTATAGCTGCTGTTGTCACCAGATTAATTGCGGGGAAGTGCCTTGGGCTGGGGTGCCCTTCCCCTTCCCGCTGTAGGCTTGGGGAACCTTCTTCCTGCACACAGCACCTGGGGGACAGCCCCTCTCCAATGACTTCCTGTGTTTTTTATTCTCTTGGGACCTGCACCTGTTCCTGTAAAGACTTACTGGCTTGATTCCCCTAACAGAAGCAGGGGGCCCCAGCAATGGTCACCCAGATGGGATCAGGGAAGGGTGGGAAGAAGGCCCCATCCAAACCACGAAGAGGCCATTGTGAACTTCGGCTGGGCCATCCCCAGAAGATGTCTCTATAGGTGAAACTCCAGAGGGTTCTGCTTGGACCTGTCCCAGAGCCCTCCTGGAACCAAAGCCCATATAGGGAAGAGGCAAAGGGCAAACAGACATGGATGGGTTTCTCTCCTTCATACTTTAGACTAGTCCTGATTTTTGGGCCCCAAACCCACCCAGGGAAACCAAAAGGGGCTCCTGAGCACTGGAGGCTGAGGCTGGTGGTTCCAGCCCCGGACTCTCCTGCACAATTCTTCCCCATCCCCTGTGGAGGTGCTCAGTTCCATCAGGTTTCTGTCCTGAGTTTCCCCAAAGTCTGGCGCTGACTCCTCAAGCACGCTGGGCCCCCCAGCCCCTGCCAGCCTCTTCCTCTGGGATGTGGAAAATCCCACTCTGAGCCCGGCCACACACTGACACCTGGTGGCCAGATAGGAACACACCCTCCGAGGTGCTGTGGGAAGACAGCAGGCCATCCTGGAGCTCCATAAGGAAGACTTAGCTCCTAGGAGATCAGGAATCCGAGATGAGAGGAGCCCTGAGCCGCCTCTTTCCGCACCAGCCCCCAGCATGTCCCTCTGCGCCTACCTGTTGCTTTCTCTTGGCAGAACAGCACTCATACAATGAATTGCTTTCTTCCCTTGCAATGGCACCATGAGGTTGAGGAGCAGCATACAGTCCACTCCTAGTGACGCACAAGACAGGAATTTCTAAGACGACCTCAGTGATAGCCTTTTCAGGTTATATTGAAACATCCCTCTCTCCAGTGCTGGGGATGTAACCCAAGGCTTTTGAACTGTGCTATATTTACAGCTGTTCTTATTTTTCATTTGGAGTTATGGTCTCACTAAGTTGCCCAGGCTCTGACTTTCCTGCTTCGGTCTCCCAGAGCACTGGGATTTCAGTGTGTACCACCACGCCTGGCTGAGAGCATCTTCTGATCTTGCTGTGTCTTGTGGTGCTGGAGACTGAACCTATGGCCTTGCGCATGCTAGGTGAGCACTCTGTGTTGAGCTGCTTCCCTAACCTCAAAGATCTTTATAGCCATCTCTGCTCTCCTGTCCCTTGGCGGGGGGAGATAGGAATGGCAGGGCAGTTCTCAGACAGAGCTAGCTTATTTCCATCAGCCAAGTGTCCCCTCCCATTCTCCACCCAGCAAATAGGCACAAGACGCCCTGCCTTGCAGATTTTGTGTAGATTGGAGGAGATGCTCAGCTATGATTAGCGTCTCCGCTGCTTCCTGTCTTCCCATCCCTAGGGCTCTCTGTCATTTGCCTAGGGCAGTGCAGGATGTGAAGGGCCCCAAGTGTCCCAGCCCCACTCTGGGCTCTGCAACCCCATCTGCTTCTGGAGCCTCGGCCCTGGAGTGCTTTGGCTCCAGAACTCCCCAGCCCCTCTTGCAGGCACCATGGTGTTCCCAGCTCATCTGCAGACAGCCCAGACGCATCTCATAAATAAAGAATGCGCTGTTCTGCAGAGTGGCTGCGGCATGGCCATGCGGGGGTGGCAGGCTGAAGTCCGCAGCGCCATGGAGGCAGGGAGGATGGTGCAGGGAGTGCTGGCTGGCACGGAGTAGGAGGCCACAGGGATCTGGAAGCATGGTGGGCTGGGGTGGGCAGGGGGCTCCATGAGGCCTGGATCTGGGTGCAGGCTGCTGGAGCTGGCTGGGTCTCCTTAGCCTCAGTCTCCCTGCCTGTAGAATGGATGGCAACAATCCCTGCACCACAGAGCTGTTATATCTGCATTGATCTTTGAAGTTGGAACTCCATTAAATAAACATGAGGTTACTGTTTCCCTGCTTTGTTTTCCTTTGTGTCTTTCCAGAGAACTTTGCATGGCTTCTAGGATGGAGAGCCAAGGGAGTGGGGGAGGGGCTGCCTCTGCAGCTCAGGCCCAGCGGGAGACAGCGAGAGGCGATCCCAGCAGCTTCAGCAGGAGAGACACCAAGACGGAAGCCCCACCACCACTCAGGACACAACCCTGAGGGTGCACTGCTTATGTGCACCACTCCAGGGTGGCCACTGGAGGAGCGGCGTGGTCCCGCAAGGGACCTAAGAAATGTCTTCTTCCTGACTTCCTAGCACTGTGACAAAGCATCTGGGAAAGACAGGAAGAAAGGTTGATAGTTTCTGAGGTTCCAGACCATAGCCAGCTGGCTCCGTTGGTCTCAGGCCTGTGCCAAGGCAGAAGCATTGTGGTGGGAGACTGTGGCCAAGGCAAGCTGGCCACCCCATGGCAGCTGGGAAGGAGAGAGAGACAGCAAGAGAGAGGATGGAGGAAAGGGACCAGGGAGAGTCCTCGAGATCACACTCCCATGATCCCTTACTTCAACTAGGCCTCGTCTCCAAATCTCCATCACTCCCCATAAGGCCATCCAAGTATGAACCCATGAGCATAGGCCTGATCTAGGCACCTTCCAAAAGCCCCACCCCTAAACCCGTGAACCTCTGGGGCACATTTCAAAGCCCAGCCATAATGGTAGTGTTTGGATAGGCAGGTGGAGCTGGGAACCCAGAAGCCCTGGATGACTGTGCACGGAGCCATGTTGGAACAGGGCCTTGGGCAGGCACAGTCCTCCTCCCAATCTCCCTATGAGGACAGTGGCTTCTAAGCCACTGCTTCCAGACTACAGATTTTATTTACTTGTTTGTATTTGGTACGGGGTCCACAGGGTCTACAGGGTCTATAAGATCTCTCTAGGTAGGTCAGACTCCACCAGCTGCTGCGTAGGCAGACGCTTGAGTCCGCTGAGCTATCTGTTTGGTTCCAGAACCACAGATTCCATCATTTTCTGACAACATACAATGAGGTCCTTGCGCGTGACAGAGTCTTCTCTGCTTACCCTTTGGTGGTGGAAGGAAGGACAGGGAGCAGGTGGGGTGTGTGTGTGTGCGTGTGTGTGTGTGTGTGTGTGTGCATGTGATGCAGCATTGAAACCAGCTCCGAAAGAGAGAGTTCATGTGGGTCCAGAAGGGTCCGCACCCAGAATAACTGAGGTTCATCCGGAAGTCAGAGAAGGTTCCCTGGAGAGTCTCAGGCCAGGCCGGCCTGGAGGCTGTCTGCTGGCCATTGCCTGGGCTGGGGAAGGGCGTGAGAACCAACCAGGGAGCCAGCAGGCAGCCGGCTGAGGTCTTGTTTTTCATTCCCCGGCCAGAGGGTCTGTGGGCAGTGGAGGATGAGATCCTCCACATTTCCAGAATAATCTGGCTTTTGCGTGGGGAACAGATTGGAAGGGGCCTGGCGTGCGTGCGGGGGATGGGGGGCGTGATGGAGGCAGGGCCACTGGGTGGGGAGGACGATTTGAGAAAAGGTTCAAAAACTACACTGATGGAGGAAGAAGCCTGGGGACCAGCGAGACAGAGCACCCCTCCCCCTGCCCTCGAAATCAGCATCTGCTGTGCAGGAGAAAAGCTGAGAATCAGCTGGGGCCGAAGCGGTGTGGGCAGCAGGGGAGGGCGCAGGGGAGGCAGCTGGCGGCCAGGCCCCCGCCTTTCTCTCCTCCGCAGCGGGCGTGGGCGGGTGCGGCACCTGCTGGGCGGCGGGGAGCAGGTGCCGCGTCTGGAGGGGTCTGTTTATAGGCGGATAACGAGAGGGGACCGGCGAGGGCAGTGTGTGCTCAGCCCCTCTTCTCTGCTGTCTGGACACAAAGCCCCAGACAAAGACGCTGCGCCAGAGAGGATGCGGCCCCCTCGCTGCGCACTCTGGAGGGGGAGGAGGAGGAGGCCGAGACCTGAAGCCTGAAACAGAGCCCTGCGCGACGGGGGCTCACCCTGGCCTCTGAACCCCAGTCATCCAATAAGAGGTTGGGGGAGCCTGTGAGCCCCACACTTCGTTAGTCTGGTTGTCTTTTTCTAGAGAGAAATAGATCATAGCTGTCCTAAGGTGGAAGACACACTTCTAGGTCCCTTGGAGGGAGGGGAGGTCTGGCGATAGAAGGTAACTGTGAATGTAAGCAGGGTTGACTGACATGAACCCGTGTGTTTGTCACACCAGCAGCACCCAGCAGCAGTAGCAGCACTGTGGACAGGCGACGCTGTGTGTATGCTCTGCAGACGGTGCCAGTGCCTGGGTGGTTTCCAAAGCACCTTACAAGTCCCTGTGACTAAGAAATGGAGGTCTTGTGAGGCATTTCCAACAGCAGGGGCCCAGCTGGGTGTTCCTGCTCCCATCAGTTAACCGGCCGCTATGTTGGGTCCATTTTACAGATGAGGAAACCGAGGCCCCAGCGTGTGCAGTTTCCCATCCAGAGTGCCATGGTGAGTCAGGGGTAGAGGTGGGACCCAGACTCAGGTCTGCCCCATCCCTGCACCCCTGTGTGAGCAGCAGCCCTGGCAGAGGAAGGAAATAAGACAAAGCATTGGGGACAGTCTAGCAGTCCCCGAGGGGCTCCACGTGTGGTCAAAGCGACGGACTGGAGCCTGGTGAGCTCCGGGTGAGTCAGGGATGGCCCAAGTTGAAGGCACTGAGTCCTGTGCAGGTGGGTGCACAGTCCTGGGGGCTGGCGTTGGGTGAATCAGGGCAAAGGCAGGTGTTCCTTTACAGGGCATAGACCGAGCACAGCCTGGCACATGGCAAGCTATTGGGTAGAGTGTATGTCAGGCAGGTGAGTGGCTCCCAGAAGGGCCATGTCCCGCTCCTTGGGGCCCCTGAGCATGCCCTGGCACAGTGAGGGGAATAGGGGAACGAAAGTTGCCACCAGCGGACACCCATGGGGACAAGGAGGCGGCCTAGGATGACAAGGGCAACCCACGGAATCACAAGGGGCTTTGACAGTGGGTCAGGGAGGCAGAAGAACCGATCCAAGGGAAACGTGAACAGGAGGAAGGGCGAAACTACATGAGCAGAGGAGGTGGAGGAGGAGACGGTGAGCCCAGGGATGCCTTGCCCCAGGAGCTGGAGCCCAAGAGACAGACAGATTCTTGCCTGGTGTCTCCGGCAAGGAAGGATCCCCTGCTGCCACCTGACTGCAGCCCAGCGAGACCCATGTCAGCCTTCAAAGCTCCAGAACTGTGAGAGAATCAGTCTGTGCCATGGGAGGCCGAAGATGCATTCGTCTGTGACAGCAGCCATGGAAGTGGGTGCTCCTCCTAGTGCTTTGCTCGCTCTTCTTTTAGCAGAGCACCTGGAGTGTCCACCCCATGGCTCAGCTCAGGGATGTGTGGCCCAGGCCAGCGGGTTGCGAGCTGACCCTAGACTTGAGCTAGAGCCGGGGCTGCCAAAGCAATGGGTTGGGAGTCACATGGCTTTGAATTGGCCAGGCCTTCCTGCGAAGGAAGGCTCACAGGGGCCAACGCAGGGGAGTGGCCGGCTCCTGGTGCTGCTGTCAGAGCACTGCTGTGACCAGGATGTCCTCCAAACCTTCCCATTCTGAGAGCCCAGTCCCCAGGGTGATGGTGTTGACGGTGGCATGTCGTTTAACAGACAGGCCTGGTGAAAGTTGATGGAGTCACTAGGGCAACACTCCTGGAAGGGATTATTGAACTGCTGGCACCCTGGTTATTTCCCATGAAAGTGAGTAGTTACCCCAAGATCAGCCCTGACTTCTGCACTTCTCTCACCATGATGACATCTGTCATGACACGATGTAGAGAGCAACTGCTTGACCTTGGACTTTTAGTCTCCAAAAGCATGATCTACATAAAACTCTTTTCTTTGTGCATGGCCAAGCCTCAGGAATTTGTTACAGTAACAGAAAAGGACTCATGGGAGTATCTATCACGGTTGTGCCTGAAACGATGCTGAGTCTCAGACTTATTTCTCTTACTCAAGACCAATAAGGTTCCCTCCTCAAAATAGTATGGATCCATTTGTACTTGTTCTTACAATTTCTAAGTTTCAGGAACTAGCATAGTGCCTGATGCTCGGTAGGCCTTTTCCTGACTTCCAGACAGGTTGTGCCATGGATTTGTCCCCACAACTCCCCCAAACTTTTTCCATTCTGTCAACCATCATGGTGATTTCCAATTACAAACTGAGTTACATCTTTCCTTAGACAGGAGCTCCTGAGGGCAAAGGCTTTGTCACGTCTCTCACAGATTAGAAGGCTTGGGATAGGTGCCAGATTCTCAAACTGGGAGACCCTGAATCTTTTGGGCTTGGGTTTGACTCTTCAGAGTGTAAGGGACGGTGGAAATCGGGCAGTGGATGGGTGATGGGGACTTGAACAATTGGTTGCCACCCTGTATCACATCCCCTGGACACTCACCACTCCCAGGTGCACCGGACCAGCGAGCTCCTGCTGATGGCTACCTCTGGCCAAGGTACTTGGGCTATGGTTGGAAGATCTTGGAGACAGACAGGGTTGCACATCTAGGAGCAGACATGGCAGATGAAGATTGGAGGTATGAGCATTCCAGGCCCCATGACCTCAGGAAGGATGGATCAGGTGAGTCTCACAGTCTCCAGGGAGCCTACGTGGGATGGGGTCCTGATCGTCCACAGAGCTTATTCATAGTTATAGATGGCATTGTGGTCCCTTTGCCCAAATTCCTATGGAGGGACCTTAACTGGTGGGACCTTGGAAGAGATCATTAAGATTCAACAAGGCTGGGGCCGGCGAGATGGTTCAGTGGTCTAAAGTGCCTGCGTAGGAAGGCTCAGGCAACTGCAGGGACTACGGTTCGATCCCCGGCACCACATGCTGCGCCAGCGCCACCACCAGGGCAGGCTGAGCCAGCCACAAAAATAAATAAAGAAACAAACAAACACAACAAGCAAATAAATAAATAAATAAATAAATAAAAATTTAAAAAAAAAAGATTCAACAAGGCTGAAAGGTGAGACCCTAATCCAATAGTGATAGTGTTCTTCCAGGAAGGGGAAGAAACACCAGGTATGGGCTTGTACAGAAGTGAGGCCATCTGAGGACACAGTGCTGCTGCAAACCAAGGAGAAAGGACGCTGGAGAGGCCAGCTCTGCCAGCAGCCTGTGCTTGGACATCTAGACCCAGAGCTGAGACAAGCTGTTGGTTAAACTGCTCAGGATTTTTAAAAGCAGCATCTCTAGCCAATGAGTATGGTCACTACATTTTCTTCTGGCTTTCTTCCCTTTCCCGTCTCTGCCATCCTCACCAGTGCTTTCTGGAATCATCTCCCAGACAAACTCCTTGCACCGACACCCTTACTTCAGCTTCTGCATCTGGGAGAACCCTCAATAACAGCTCCATCTGTCCTTGACCCTGTAGGGCTGCTTGACTCCATGCATTTGGGCAGCTTTGCGGGCAGGACAGGGATACAATTTAAGTGACCTCTAGATTCAGTTGTCCATGGCAATGAACCCAAGGAGTCTATTCTGTTCCTTCCAAAAGAGGCAGAGACTAACTGCTGCTGTGCACGCGGAAGGCAGGCAGTAGATACCCCTGCATCACCCCAGCGTGGCCATGGCTCGGTGGCTCATTGTCCAGAACAACTGGCGGGGAGGCTCCCTCCCTCCCAGGGGAAGCATGGCTCAAGCAAGAGTGGAAAGGAGTTCTCAGAGGTTCCAAGGGCAGCCTTTGGAGTCAGGCAGTGCCGTTTCTAATTGGCTTACACCAGAGAAGCTGCTCCTCCCTAAGAACTACTTTCCTCCTGAGCCACAGGTGAAGCCCACACTGTCTCAGAGGGTGCTGGTGGGTAAGCATTGAGGACAGTGTTAGCAGGTCAAATTCATAGCTGACCTATTGTAGGATTAGGGGTGTAGGAAAATTTTGTAGCCGCAGGGAATTGTTGAAAGGCATGTTGCTCTGGACGTCTCTTTGGGAATGAAGAGAGGAAAAGACCCAGGTTTCCCTTTCCTGGCATACTGCGAGGGTCAGAACCCTGCCTCTAAGGCTTGGGCTGCTGAGCAGTACATTGGGTACAGAGACCATCTCATGTGTAGATCCTTGAAGCCATGGTGCCTCATGGGAGTAGGGGAGGGGACAGGTCCAGCTGAAAGGCATGAGCTTGGTTTTGACGTGCCCCTTTTGAAAGGTCTTGGCGGGGGGGGGGGGGCTCTTTCCATTGCCATGGCAACCATCACTCCATAATACATGGCTGTGGGCATTTTCAAGAAAGGCAAAAAAAGGGAACACGAACAAATCTCTTTGAGGGCCCCTTTTGATCTGCTTGCAGGGTCTTGGGGCTTCCAGTTGTGGTACGAATGGCATCTGTGGTCTTGGGATGAGCTTAGCTGTGTCCTGGATCACAAGATCAGGTCAGGGTCAGCATTAAGTAGATGGGCAGCTGAGGAGCATGGTAGCTACAGTGACTACACGAGACCTGCCTTCCAAAGGAGGGCTGGACCCTGCTCCAAGCATGAAGGCAGTCAACCTTCCTGGTAGAATGGAGAATATAGAGAGGGTTGTGCACATGTTCAGAGACCTCAAGAAATGGACAAAGGAGAGTTCAACTCACCTCTAGCCCCAGGAGAAATACTTTGATCTGCCCCATGATGAAGAAATGTCCCAGAGAACCGGGGGCAGAGGCCATCCGGGCCAGCCCCAGCTGGATTTGGGGGTCTCTTGGGCATGGGTAGGTCTGTATGCTCCTTGCAGAGCTCAGTTCTGGCTCGCTCTGAGTCGCTCTATGTTAGACATGGTTCGATTGCAGGGGGTACACAGTCATCCCTCCCGTTGGCCCCTACTGCCGGCCTTGCAAAGGAATCTTTGGAACCAAAGATGCTTGGAAATAAGCAGACTCCTTATTGCTTGTGCTCAGGAAGCCCCAGGGAATAGGAGAAGAGCCGTGAGTTTTGTGGCAGAGAAGTGGTCTGATTTTTTTCCAAATGGGTACTGGAAATGATGGACTGCTACACAAGAGGATTGGACAGAGTGTGCAGTAGGTGGCTTGGGACTACTTAGCAGAAGAGGGAGTGATTCCTCCACATCCTCTGGGTTCCCTAAGGATGTGTCTTGCACATGTCATCCAGGCAGGTGTGCCTGGTGAGGAGGGAGGCTGCGCACCTGCGGAAGACCACTCGAGGCTGTGTACTCTGGGTGATCTGCGACCACATCCAGCTCCACCTCTTTTCTAGCTATTCCACAGGGGTTTTCCCGTTCCTGGCCAGACTATTTGCTCTGCCGGAGAGGAGACAGTCTCTGAGGGCTCCCTGGGGCTGTGGACTTGGGCTGGCATGTTCTGAAATCCAGGCTGGGGGAGGGGGCCATGGTATAGGCCAAGAATGGCAAACCTTTTAGAGTGTTCAGTAACAACCAACAGCTGGCCAAAGCATGTGTGCTGTCCGTGTGCCACCGCGGGTATAGCCCATGGCTAGTCAACTTGGAACGTGAGGGGGAACCCTAGCAGGGTTCCTGATGGTGGCTGTGAACACCAGCTATCACTGT
The DNA here is from genome assembly GCA_004027915.1 of Capromys pilorides. Classification (NCBI taxonomy): domain Eukaryota; kingdom Metazoa; phylum Chordata; class Mammalia; order Rodentia; family Capromyidae; genus Capromys; species Capromys pilorides. The sequence goes on from PVKN010006792.1 coordinate 21,916, forward strand.
TTTCACCTCTTTATCTGATCAATAAAGATGACAAAAATGCACAGAAGTATAAAATTTTTTATCTATTAATAAAAAATATGTGCTGAGCCTTAATTAAGTGCCAGGTTCTGTGCAAAGCACCCTCCCTCAGGGAACCCACACAAGCTTATGGTGTGGGTTCTGTCATCATCTACTCAATGGGACAGAAACCAGTATCTCAGGAAGGGCACGGAGGCCGCCCAAGGTCACATCTGGTCACCAGCATGGACAGAGCTAAACTTGAACCCAAGACAACCAGGTTCCAGAGCCGACAGCCTGTTCTAGCAGGGTGACCTGCAGCTAATAAGGAGAAGGCTGCTGCAATAAACGACCAAACACGTTCCTAGGCCTGGCGGCGTGTGTAGAGGCAAATACATCCTAGATTTGTGTTCAAATTTTGACACCACCTACCTATGTGGCACGTGGCAGGGCTCCATGAGCGGCTATACCCGAGGCCTTGTGGGGTAAGATCCTGGTATTCTAGAACGAAGAATCTCTCCTCCTACGCTGCGGCTCTGGCTTCCGCCCCAGGTCCGTCGGACCTGGGCCTGTCTCTCCAGCCAGAACTCCGCGCGGCTAGTCCAGCCCGCAAGCGTTGCCATGGCAGCGCCGCGGGCGGGGATGCTGAAGGCTGAGCGCACAGCCCAGCTTGCCCCTTTGTGCCTTGGAGGCGCCGGTGCGCTCCCCCCATTCCCGACTGCATTTCGCTTCGCGGGTCTTCGCCTTGGGCGGGTGTAAAGGAGTAGATTGTGGGGTTGCAGGGGTCCTGGGGGGCGAGACGAGGTCAGAGGCGAGGGCCGGGGGTGGGGCGCCTCTGTCCGCCCGCCAGCCGCTCCTCCATTAAAATTTCATGGGCGCTGCAGCAGCTACAAAGACGACGCCGGCTGCACTCGGGGGACCAGAGGGAGGGAGGCTGCGGACGAGTGTGGGGAGGAGTTTGCGAGGGGAGGCGCTTGCAAGGGCTCCCCCAGTTTTGCGCTGTGAGCCGGGGCACAAAGAGCCCTCTGCACTCCAGCCGGCGGACCATGGACCGAGGTAAACCACGGCCAGTTCCAGCAGCCCCGCGCTCCGAACACCCTCACCCTCGCGCGGGAGCAGCCTGTTTCTCGGTGGTCGGCGACGACGGTAGGTCCCAGCGTCCCAGGGCAGGGCTCTGGGAAGGCGAACGCTGCCTGAAGCGCCCCGCAGTGCCCAGCCCGCAATTGTCAAAAGCAGCCAGGACTCCGGGCCCGAATGGGGGTCGGGAAGGGGCAGGGAAGGGTGGCTGGGAGTCTGGAGAGGGTGGGGGGTCTTACAGCCCTGACCTGAGGGGGAACAAAGGTCCACCCCTTCCCCGACTACTAGACAGACCTGGGGTGGGCGCCCAGACCTTTCTCGGCCCATCAGGTTAGCCGCTACCTGGCCAAGCCAAGGACTGAGCCCCAAGGGTCCTGGAACTGGAGGGTAGGGGCGGGCGGGGGTCCTGGAGCTCCTCTGTCCCCTACGCAATCCCCCCACCCTCCCAACCCAGCGGGCTGCTCACTTCTGGGACTCAAACCCCAGATGTTCCGCGTAAGCGTGGTTCCCAAAGGACCGAGAGCTGGAAACCAGCTCTGGTGAGAAGAATGGCATTGTTTAGGCTGGAGGTGATTAATCTGTTCAGGGAGTGGTTTCTCTAGGCTGGAGATGGGCGCAGGACTCGGCGCGCTTTTTTGCCCGACAGTCCCGCCAGGTGGTAAGAGCCCGGTTTAAGGACTAGCGACCCAGCCAAGGTCATACAGTCGGCGATTTTCAGCCCAGAGGTGGCAAACTCAACTGCCCGTGTTGCACATCCAGAAGATGCTGGGAGGACCCCAGAGCCCCCCAGCTCGGAACGCCCCTCGGCCTCTCCAGGGCTCTAAGGCACTCGTCGGACAGGTTGGGGACTTGGGACGGCAAGGGCTCCACCCTGGCTCTCCTCCTCCCGAGGAGGGCCTTGCACTGCAGACCGCGTTTCTCCGACTATGCAGGTGGACGCCCACGGTCCCCCCTCACCCCACGCCGCGAGGCTGCAGACCTAAGGTTGCGGGGTGCCCGGGGCTGCTGGCGCGCGCACCCCACTGCGGTGTGGCAGCATGGAGGACGCCCCCACCTGCTGCGGGGAGGGCGAGGCCGCGCAAGCCGCGGCTTTGTTTTTCTCGGTGCCAGCATCTGTTCTGAGCGCAGCCCAGGACCCAGCAAGGGCGCTTGGAAGCTCAGCAGGATTTGGGAGCACCTGGGCGCGTCGCGGTGCCTGGGGGAGGGGGGAGACGCGGGGAAGGGATGAGTAATTCCACTTGACAGACAGGGAAACCTGAGCAGACTGGGGCGTGGCTTCCCTACGCCGAGATCCGGGCCACGTGGTCGCGGGGATGCGTCAGCAGATTTCGGGTGGGGCCAGGCTCTGGAGAGTTACTCTACCTCCCCTCCCCCCAGGGCAGGTGGTCAGACTCCGCGGAGGGCGCAGCCCCTCCCCCCTGCTCCGGGCAGAGTTGCAGCCTCCGGGCTCGTTGCTAGCCTCTAGTTCTGGGTGACATTGAACTCCCTCCAGCCCGAGCGTGGTGCTGTTTCAGCATTTCATGAGTTTTGCGGTAAGGTCACACTGAGGTTTACCTGGCAGGAGGCATCTGAAGTCTTCAAAGTCCCGAAGAGAAACCGCAGGGCTTTCCCACCAGCTTCAGGGGAGACTCTCTTCATGCCCGCATTAAAAAATGAGTTATATAATTTTTTTTTTAAACTTTTAGTACAACGCGTAATTGTAGAAGATTGAGGAAAGCCAAAAATACGAAAACTCTTATGTGTTTTCCTCTGGTATATTTTTATTACTGAAAATGATAATTACACTATGTATATCCTGCTTTACAAAGTTATACTGGGAATTGGAAGTAGGTGGGTGTCTGGAATCCTGTCAGATTTGGAGGCCGAGGCAGGAGGATCAGAAGTTTGAACCCAGCTTGCGCAGCTAAGTGATGTAGTTCAGTACCAAGGCCCTAGGTTCAATTCCCAGTACAGGGAGTGGGGGTGGGTGGGGGTGGTTTATAATTTTTGGTGATTTTTTTTTTTTTACACAGTTAACACGTCCATTAAAATGCATTATAGTTATAGAATATTTGAGAAGGCCAAAAATAGAAGAAACACTCTACTTTTGTGTGATTCCCACTGGCATATTTTCATTACTAAAGAGATAATAGAAGTTGTCCACAAGTATTCTGTTTTGAACGATTACATCAGGTGTACCTCTGTGTTCCTCTGACCTTTGCAGAAATCCACATAAGAGATCTTAGTGCTCTTGCAGGAGGTGACTGTGGCAGGCGTGGTCACTTTCCTGTAGCTGCACCTGCCAAATCCTTCTGGTTTTCTCCTGCTTTTCCATTTCAAGTTACTTTTTTCCAACTTGAGCCACGCTCCCTCCCAGGACTGGAATGGATTCCCCGGGCACCTCAGGTTGGTGGAGAGAGAAGGAGCGAGGGTCTCAGAGCTGCTGTGTGCGGGTCCTGCTCCCCGCCTGTGCCAGTTTCAGGAAGGAAGACACTTCTCCTCCCGGGGCCTCAGGCTCCCCATGACCCCAGTTAACGGGGCTGGCTGAGGGCGAGCACCCGTGTGTGTAAGGTACCTGACACCCGTGGGTGCTGGGAGAGACAGTTGTCCGGTGCACCTGCTGCGAGCCGCTTAGCTCCTTTCTGGCACCTGGGTCATACTGCCCTGCTAGTTGTTGTCTTCCTCTGCTGTGGGTGCGGCCTTTGGTGACCGCAGAGTGTTTGCTCAGGGTGCTTCTGGGGTATTAGGTCCATTGTGTGGGCTCGATGGGCTGGTGAATAACTTAAAGGCTTGGTCTTTGTCCTGGGGACCCCTCCTCTGTTTGGGAGTTCCAGCTCATCTGTCACTGGATTGCTGCAGAACAATAGCTAAAGACTCCCAGAGGCAGAGTGGAAGTCTAGGCTAGTGACATCTGTCTCCCTGTCCCTGTCATGCTGATGGGGTGGGAGGAGGCAGGTGTCCCCTCTCCCTTATGGTGCTGGGTGGGGCCCTGTGGAAGCCTGCCTGGAAGTGTGTGGGAGGGAAGGAGGGGCTTGGCTGTTGGATCAGGGCATGGAGTAGGCAGTGCATGGGAACCAGTGAAGTCACTGCCCAGTCCCTGTCTACAAAGGCTGTAGTGGGGTGCTGCCTCACGAACACCTTGGGTAAGGCTGGTGGGTAGGCACCACCAAAGAGCAGCCGAGGCTCAGAGAGGTGAAGTGACAGGCTGAGGGTCATACAGCAGTTAGCTGTAGAGTCAGGACTTGAACCTAGAACTAGTCTGACTGTGACACATATATTTATATGTCCTAGTCTGGGCCACCTCTTTCCTTAAAGGAAATTTAATGAGTTGCCTGGAGACCACAAAACCAACTAGGAAAAACCACCAAGGGCTGGTTCAGCAGTCCTGGGCCAGTTCCCTCATGGTGTGGGAGTGCTGGTGACCACCACCTTCTTCAAGTCTTTTCTCCTTTACTTGTCACTCCCATATTTGAACTAAGTCTTTAGGCCCTTTGGGGTCAGACAGGATTGTTGATCTTGATTTTTTTTTTTTTTTGTATCAGTAATCGAACTCAGGACTTTGGACTTTGCTTTTGCCAGGTAGGAGCTTAAGCCGCTGAGCTATCTGCCTGGCTCAGGACTGTTAATTTTTAAAATTTTTTTTTAGGTTTAAGAAATGGTCTACAGGGTATTCAGGGTCTCACTACTAGCTTGGGCTTGTAGTGATCCACCTGTTTACAGCCTCCCAAGAGCTGAGATTACAGCATGCCCATGCCCAGTCTCAATTACTGTCACAGCCTCCCTATCTGCTAAGCTATTTGGCCGGCCCTAGGACTGTTAATCTTGATTGCACTGTTTTCTAGTTGGGTGGCTTTTTCCTCTGAGCCTCAGTTTCTTCTTCTGTGAAATGGGTCTACTAAAACTCAAGTCATTGCTGTCATGCTGATCAAGGTGTCCCCAGTTAGTGGCCTTTCTCTGGAAATGTTATTCTACCTTTTTGCTCTTCTTTCTTCCTCTTTTCAGGGGCTCTTTTATTTGGAGGAGAATTGAACCTCCTCTTTTAGGAAAGCAGTGTTAGAATTTGTAAAGCAGCCACTCTGCCCTCCCATGTAGATGCGTCCCTGGCTTCTCAGCAGTCCCTGTGAGGCCCATTGTTCCCAGGAGCTCCCCATATCTGTGAGCCCCAAAGCATCCCATGCAATTTAGGTCAGTGCCTCGGGCCCACCTTAGACAGCAGAGCAGGCCTTGGCTACCAGGTAAGGGAAGAAGACAGGAACCTGGGGAGATCCTAAGAGGCAGCCAAGGGATGCTTTGCTGGAGCTGCTCTTGCTACCAGGAGTGTTGTGTGCTGTTTAAGGGAAGAGAATAAACCATACAGGGAGGTGAGGAGCAGTGTGGACAGTGGCGGCAGCGGCAGCGGCAGTGGCAGCAGCAACAGCAACAGCAGCGCAGCAAAGACAATAATAAAATTCAACCCAGTAGGCAATGCTTAGCATCTTATTTAATCCACATAGTTACCACGTGAGGTGGGTACTGTCCTTATCCCCACTTTGCAGATAAGAAGACTGAGGCTCAGAGTGGCAATCGATTGCCTCAAGGTCATGCAGCTGTCTGGTGGAACCCGTGGCCATAAAGCCCATGTTCTTTCCAACTCATTAGAGTGTTTGTGTTCGACACTGGCCTGACCAGATTCTTCCCAGTTTCCTGTTGTGCTTGTGACCTGACCTGCGTCCAAGATCAGCTTTGCCGCCTGCTGGGATTTGAGACAAGCTCCTGCCCTCTTTCTCCTGCCTGCCATTTGTTGTGTACTCTCTCTCTCTCTCTCTCTCTCTCTCTCGCTCCCCCCACCCCCTACAGCTGGAGGGACGTCCCTGTGTAGCTGTGCGCTTCCAGGCAAGTTCATGTGGCTGAGGCAGCATCTGCTCCGTTTCCAAGGTGATGCTCA
>PVKN010006793.1:0-27789 GCA_004027915.1 Capromys pilorides
AAAAAAAGAAATAGGAGAATAAGGTTTGTGATTGAAGAATGGTTGAGGCAAAGCAAAATCTGTCTACAGTTCAGAGCACCCCTTCTGGCCATTGATTGGCTCAAGGCCCATGACTCCCTGTGAATCCTGTTATGGGGTCACATACACACCTTGTCTCATACCAGAAAGCCCAGCATTGCACCAAAATAAAGATAGGCATCCACAGAGATTCTCAAGCATCAGTGTGGTTGAGGGTGGAGAGATGAAGCTTCAGGCATAGTGAGAACTTTCCAGCACATGGACTTTCAAGTAGCTGGCATCCAACCAACTTCCTCCTGTGCTCCTCAGCCAGGTTCTGTTGCCAACTGTCATTATTGATGTAGCTGGGAAGAAAACTACACAAGTACCTCTCAGGTTCTTAAAGCCATGGCTGCAACAGCAACAGCAGATAAGAACTAGTTTTCTCTGTGTTGGCCAAATGGCTTCAGTTGGGTGATCCCATAATGAGATGGAGCTCCTGAAATGAGCATCTCTCTGTAGGTATCAAAGTGCACATGTAAAGGCATCTATCCACATTGGTCTTTTCTTCTCCTCCACAGGTGTGTATGTACAAACAGACTCACCACACAAACACACCTCCCTACACAGCCTTCCTGTATGTTTCTGTTCAAGGTAAGCCACACAACTTGGCCAATGATGACATTTCTTTGCTGTAGCAGCACCAGGTCATAGACTGTACTCTGTAGAGTATTCTGAAATATGCCCTGTTGCTCTGATATGTTCATTTCCTTTAGGGTATCTGTCATAGTTTGGAATTTTTGCATGGGGAACAATACAATACAGGACACTTTTAACAAGATTATTTATAATAACTCACTCAAAGAATCATATAGAAAGAATGCAAGAAATCTGTTCACACAGTAAACACTGAAGATTCAAGCTGAGGACTTGGATCGTAATGTTCTGTGTGAGTCCAGGTAAAGATCTAGAGCTCATAACAATGCCTCCCACCAGTCCAACTAGAGGTCTAGAACCCATGGCTATGTCTCATGCAGGCCTACTTCATGAATCTACACAGGGAAGGCCCAAAAGTCACTCATGGGAGCTAGAAAGTCTCTGCAGGTGCGATGAAAGGTCTGTGCTAGAAGGCTGAGGGATCTGAAGTGAAGCTAGGAAGCAGTGCTCAAGGTAAGAACTGAAACTACCTCAAAAAGTACCACAGCCATCCTGAGCAACAGTGAGGTCCCAAGCCCCTCTAGCAATGAGCAAAGCTGAGTTCCCACCAGGAAAGCCAGTGCAACAAGCTTTTCCATGAGGCTGAGCAGTGCACCATCTTTCCCTCCCAAGTCAGGGAGGGAAATGCTTGAGATGAGGATCAGAGCTTCCCCAAACTGAACCATAGCCATTCTCAGTAACAACAAGGGTTCTGAGCTCCTCCTCTGATCAGAATAGCCATGTTCATCAGGACATGCAGCATGATGTGGTCCTCCAACAGAATAGCCCAAGAAAACCAGAAGCTTGCTATAGTTCCAATGGCTTCTCCAAACAGCTTCCCTAACAGCCTCTCCACAGCTTTTCCCGTTCTGCCTCTGGTGGTTGATACACTCTGTCAATTTGAGATGCTGGATGCTTGGCTGGATTGTAGACCCTGCCCTAAGGGCCCGCCTTAGTGTTTCCACACAAATAGGGCATATAAAAGGGTTGAGGAAGGCTTCCGCACCTCCCAGGCCTCATCCTACCCTGATTCCTTGGAACAGTTCTGAACTTCACAGCAGCCGCCGCCAGTTTCTTGGAGGAGCTCCTGTCTTCACAGTCAACATAGAAGGAAGAGAGGCTTGATAGATGCCACAGCTGCTGCTGCTCCTCTGCTCTTCATTGCTTTCTGCTGCCATGAACTGCTGTCATCTGTCTTGGAGCCAGCTGAATATGGACTGAAACCTCCACAAACTGTGAGCTAAATAAACCTTTCCTTCCTTCATTCTGGGCATTGGTATTTTATCCCAGAAATGAATAAAAAATAACTGAGACAGCCTCTGATGCTGCTGGAAACAATCCTCAGGTGGGCCTCCCACACCCAGCACTGCAGGAGTTCAGTTCAGGTAAGTGTAACAAGTTGGCTAAAAGTTGGCAATCCACCACAGTATCCCTGCCACCTATTGAAATTTCCCGGTTGTCACGATCAACACTTAATCAGTGAACCCTTTCTGAGCATAAAACACAATGAATGTGCCTACTGTTTACTTGTCTATCTGCACAATTAATGCACCACCATTTAATGTGCTAGTGTACTATAGACATTTTGGCTGAGTAAAAAATTTTAAAGAAGAAAGAATAAAAGTGAAAATTATAAAATATATTTTATATATAAAAATTTTCAGCCATTAACTGAAAGAAATTTGTTAATTGTAAATGCTTCATTGCTTTCAAAAATCTTAGGTTAGCAGTTTTCTTCATACTCTTGAGGGTCGGGTGGAAAGTACGCTTCTTTTGTCTGTGGTTTGGGGGACTTGACAGGCTATCAGGGGTCCTAAAGTAAAAAAAAGCGAAAATATACATTATGGCCACACTTTCTAGACATCAGATTCATTTTTAATTCCCATTTACAAAGGACATTGTGGACATTTGCCTAGTAGATTTCCATTTTCCACGTATTGATCAGTTGCTTTTGCAAATAAATCAGAGGGTTTGGCATTTTAATATTTTGAACAAATGTGTTTGGAATGCTTTAGAATTTGTTTATTTTTATAAGTTTTTTAATACTTTAGAAAACTCTGTTTCCAACTCTTCATAGAACACAAATATGATAGAATTTATAAATGACACACAGACATTATTTCAGGCAGTAACATCATATAATGGTAGATAGACCTCAAATGTCCATTTGTAAATTCACTTTTGTCTCAAGGAAACCTCTTAAAAGCAATTGCTTTCACTCTCATTAAAAATGTCACCTTTACTTTGAAAGGACAGATTACAGATGTTTACTTTTTTAAAAAATATCTAACAGCAACAGCTACCTGTCATCATTATAAAGGTCAGCAAATTTGGAAAACATTTTTTTTAAAAAAAAGAAAATTATATTTCTCATTATTAAGTTCAAAAAAATAGCTGGAAACCCTTTGTGTAGCACAAGATCACTGCCCTCCTTATCTCAAAGTATACAAAGATCCTACCACTCCAGACATTATCTTCCATCAGTCCAGACAAGATGCTAGGTGACTCATCAGGGGAAATCCAAGGAGGAGTCTTTGCAGCCTACAGAAGGGTGGGGACTCCCTCTCTTTCCTCAGGAGACCTCATGTACCCTAGGAAGCACATCACTGTTTGATCAGTGGATAACTGGGAGTAACAGTGTCACTTCATCTAAACACTAGAAAATCTTAGCTCCTTTGTCACTTTCAGAAAAGCTAGTATAGCCTCTTACGTTCCTTCTTATGCTCCAGTGAACATCTTGTGATTTGGAGAAGCAGAAATGGAGCCCTCTATGCCCCCTCTCCATTTCCCATTCAAAGCTCCATACATGACAAAAATAACTGACATTTGTTGAGCATTTACTATGTACCAAACACAGATCCACAATTTTTAGACACATTCACTCTTCTGAGCATCCTGTGGAATACATGTCATTACTATCCTTGTTTCACAGTTGGGACCTAATGTCAAGGGATTTAGCAACTCACCAACGTTTTAAACCCAGGGAGCTTCAGTCCACACTGAAGCATCGTGGGATGGTTGACTCTCTCTGATAGAGCCAGGCAAAGTTCTCCACCTCTGCTGCGGTCTTTATTTCTTCCAGGACTTTGGACCATTCACTCAAGGTCAAGTTCTGATGCTCATGGAAGAAGCTCCAATCACTTTCTCTGGTCCTGCTGATGAGTTGACACTTTGTCACTCACTGCACTGTGGAGCCCATAACGATGCCCCTTTCCCTGCAAACTGCTCCAAGAATACCTGTGTCAACGTGGATCCACCAGCTCCTTTCTCTGCATTTCAATTTTACAAAGTAACATAGAAAGTGGGTGGGGTGGGTCAGGTGTAAGGGTATCAGTGGAACAGAATCAAAGTACAGCTCTCCAGAGAGTTTTGGAATTCCCAGAGCCATTCTACCCTTGTTGAAAAAGATCTCCTCTGACTCCAAAAGAAATCCCAGTATCTTTTGCAGAATGTCTATAGAATCCATTTTCATTTACTTAAATGAATAGAGCAAACTTAGCCAATCTGCTGAACTCCTGGAGAAATTTCTTCACACTCCATCAAGGTATCTATTGGAGAGTTCTGTGGCTTTATTTGTTACAGACTGTCTTAGTTACTTTTCTCTCCTTGCTGGGACAAATACCAGACACACAAGCTTAGCGGAGAAAAGGTTTATTTAGCTCCCAGTTACTGGAGGTTTCATAATTTAAAACAACCTGAATTACATAGCAAAACCTTGAGACTACGCCACTGTGTCCAAGATGATTCACTCCATACCTCCCAGAGACCGCCGCCTGGGGCAGGGTGGGGGCACCTCTGCTTGAGGTCAGTTTAATGGTTCATGCCTCTCTGCCATGCCCCTCAAGCCCCGCCCTGGTCCTTTGGCCCTGCCCCTCGAGCTGTGCGCTTGACAGTCCCATGATCTACATGAGGCTTTGCATGGACAACTAGATACAAATCATAACACAGGTTATTGGTGTTCTGAGTACATGGCTGCTCCCCTGCCTTCAGACTTCCGGTGTCTCTCCCTACCTGCGCCTTGCAACAAGTGTCGGCAAGTGCAAGCTGAGCACCCACCAAGATGGGAGTGTTGCCAGGGAGAAGGCAGACACCTTCGGGTGCCTCCCTTACTTGTAATCCATTCTCTGCACGCTGATGTTCACAGTCAGAGCCATGCAAATACTATCTCTGACAGGAAAATCCAGGTTGGAGTTATTAAAAGCATTGAAAAATGACCTTTGCTTGCTGAGAGAGTAATCCATTAATAATGTATCTTGTACTACAGAGACAATTGGAGGCTCCCACTGGGGGATTAAAGAACTATGGGAATTTAGGGTCAATACCCAAAACTGCTTTATCCCCCACCCTTTGGGTGCAAACAGCAGGGAGCACCAGCCCCCCCAGGGGTTGGCAGGAGGAGCAGCAGATTTATAGAATGACTTGAGTCAGAGCAGAGATGCCATCCAGGGCCATTCCACTTTAACCATCTTCCTGGCGGCAGCCTTCTGGGTGGCTCCAGCTTGTCCACTGCTGTTCTGACCCGGAAGCTAGGAATTTTTTGGTCTTTGGCTGTGGGCAATGTTGCCAGTTGCGGTAGTTGACACTTGGCTGAATCTGCTCCAGCTGTTCCGGGCAGTGGGGACCCTGCCCTGGGGCATCCAGGGTTCTGCCTTGAGGTGCAGCTTTGGAGCCCACTCCAGAGTGACTCAGCACAAAAAGTGTATAAAAAGGAGTTGAGGAAGGCCCTGCCCTTCCCCGCTTCCTTGGAGAAGTCTCAGTCTTCTGAGAAGCTTGATCTTCACAGCCATGCTACCCTGGAGGAGCCAGGCAGTGCTGCCATGAACTGCTGTGGTTTGCCTTGTGACCAGTGGAGTACAGACCGAAACTCCCACAAACTGTGACCTAAATATAAGCCTTTCCTTCCTTCATTTTGAGTGCATGGTATTTGTCCTCGCCACAAGTGACAAGTAGATTAGCCGCCAGTTTATCAGCAACAATATGGGTTCGGAGTTGTAGTTTTGTGAGACATAGCTGGCACACAAGCCTCCAACACAGCTAAGTCCCCAGCTCTGTCCTGACAGCTGAGGGAGGGTCAGTCACTCCTGATTCACAAAGTCAGGGTCTCCAAGTTGGAAAGACAGCAAAGGTCAACTTTGATGGAGCTCCTTTTGCAACAGAAAGTTTGCTGCCCCCTGTGGTTGGCCCCTTCATTCTGGATAGCTCTGGCGGCTTGGGGCACTCTTCCAAAACATCGGGCCCCACTGAGCCCCTCCCTTCACCGGGGCCACCACTCTAGTTGGAGCAGACTGGGTGGCAAAAAGGAAAACTTGGCCCCAGATAAAGACAATATGAATGCAAAAATAATAAAACTGACTAAAAATTGGCCCGCTTTTCATTATCACCATTCACAGGCAATTCTGTGCAACGTTAGTGGTAAAATAGCACCTTTCCCAAAAGCTCTTGTTGGTCAAATTCTAAATAATGATTACAGTTACTGTTGAGGTTTAATAATCATGAACATGGACTATAACTTCACTAAGCACATTTTTATTACCCGTCCTTTCATGACATTCTGTTCTAGATGGGCACTAATTTGGAAAACTCCCAGTTTTACAGTTGGTCCCCGACTCATGCAAACTCAGCGGTACGTGGTCATTTCCAAAGTGAAATTTTAAGCTTTGGACCAGTTCCAGCTTGATTTGAGCACATTTCATATCTCAAATTCCCATGGCATTACATATTCCTGAGTTTAGGAAATCTATATTAAGCCCACAACAGTAATGACCAGAAATAAATCAGAAAATAAGCAACTTCAATTCTAATGTTTAGTGTAAGTACTTGAAGTTTTTGTTTTTAAAATTTAAAAAAGCAAAACAGGACCACCAAGTGTAATATTTTTTGTTAAGTGTGACTTTTAGTTTATTTGTTTTGAATTTGAAGACATCTTGAAGTTGAAATTCCTCTTTTTTGCTTAATTAATTGTTGTTAAACTGAAGAATTAATCAGGAAAACATCATTACTAGTTATTACTGTAACATACTATATTTTCCTCCAAACCTCTGCTATCATAGCAAATATTAATCTGTTAATCCTTTTCCTTTTTTATTCTGCAACGTTTGTGTATTTTTGCTGGCATGAATATATACATGTGTCTGCTTTTCTGTTACTATTTATTTTACCTCATGTTTATTACTACTATTAATCTTGTATGTATAGTGGAGTTGTTCAGTGATTCTCGCAGAATATCAAATATTGCAGGAATTTACTGGTTCTGGTCCTATTCTCTGAGCATTGCCTCCATGTTTGAAAAATCCCCACCGTGTTCCCCTAAGACTTTTCCAAGTTGATCATCTGGTCTTCCCAAATGTGCCCCATGGAAATGGCCCCCAATATCTTTCTTCTTCTTCCTCTTCTTCTTCTTCTTCTTCCTCTTCTTCTTCTTCTTCTTCTTCTTCTTCTTCTTCTTCTTCTTCTTCTTCTTCTTCTTCTCTTCTTCTTTCTTCTTCCTCTTCCTCTTCCTCCTCCTCCCCTTCTTACTCCTCTTCCTTCTCCTTCTTCTTCTCCTTATTTAGCACAGGGTCTACAGGATTTCATTACACAGATCAGACTCGTAGTGATACTCTTGTTTTCAGGCTCCCAAGCACTGGGATTATAGATGTGCGCCACCGCACCCAGTCTTGATTACCATCACAGCACTCCCTGGGGACGGGGCAGGCAGGCAGATCCAGGGATCGAGCCCCAGTCCCTGCATCTGTCTAAGCAGGAGCTTTAGTCTGCTGAGCTATCTGGCCCAGCCCCTGAGTCTTTCTTCTAACTTCATGGCTGTCATTTACCAAGCACTCGCCAAATGCCAGATAATGCACAGGATTTCATTGGGTCCTCTCCATGATTGTTCTACCCATTTTATGGCTGAAAATAATAAGTCTAAAAAGTATGAATTAATCTGCCCTAAATCATAAGGACAATATGCAGCAGTGTGAGACAGAAAGTGCAAAAAATTGTTCTTAACACTGTGTGATTCTGATCCTGGGCTGCACGGCCCCCACCACATATATCCAGTTTGTGTGCAATGCTTTTGCTTTGATAGCTAACAATATTGTACACCCTCCATAGGTCTTAGTTACATTTCTTCCAATGCTGTGATAAAATACCTGACACTCAAAATTAAGGAAGGAAATGTTTGTTTAGCTCATAGTTCATGGATGTTTCAGTCCATACTCAGCTGGCTCCAAGGCAGATTGGCACATGGCAGAGGGCAGCAGTTCATGGCAGCGGAAGACAGCAGAGAGCAAAGGGAGGAGCTACAGCTGTGGTAGCTAGCTAGTCTCTCTCCCTTCCTTATGTTGATGTAGACTACCAACCGCAAAGTGGTGTAGCATTCACACTGGATCATGAATTAATCACAAACTCTGGAAGCCGCCCCAACAACTACATGAGGCTTTGGGGAGACAACTAGACACAAACCATAACAGACATAAAGAATCAGCATGAAGAAATTCACCGTTTTCTTTCCAGAAGCAGCACTTGTACTGATGCAGCCTCTGAATTCACTGGTTTTCATGGGTGGATATGGCAGACAGAATGGAGATCATGGGAGGAGGTTAACTTGAGTTGCCAAGGTCTACAATATAATATCTAGGATCTATGAGGTCCAAATGTGGGGAAAACAGCAAAACCAAGATGAGCCAGTGGCTGCTCTGTGCCTTCTCAGCAAAGGCATAAAAATTCTTATGCCTCAAAGAGAGGGTCATGTACCAGCCCTCCCTGCAGAGGGCACAATGTCTGTGCAACTCTGATGTAGCAAGTGAACTCTAGGGAAGAGGAGAAGTGACCACAAGCCATGTGCATGGCCTGCCTTAGTGGGAAGTCTATATGAGCTGGGTGAGCCCTGGGAAAAGGCCTGGGAGAGCACACACCCACAGTTGTGGCATGTATCTAGGTGCCCCCCAAAGCTTCACGCAGCCATAGCTGGCTAGATCTAGAGTATGCGATGCTGGGATTAAGGGTGAGATCTTGGGATTAATGGTGTGTGATTACCAAATTAGTCCACTGATAAAGTTGGCATAGTTCTGGATGTGGATAATGGAAAGCCCACGCTGGGCATGAGTTCTACACGTAAGAGAGTGTAGCCTGGATAGAATATAAAGGACATAAAAGGGGCTGCAGCTGCTGCTTTTTGCTGGCTTCAGCTGCCATGAGCTGTTTCCTCTCTGTGACATCCCTCTGCCGCACCATCCTACCTTGGAGCCAGCTGATTATTACCTGAAATCTCTACAAACCATAAGCTGAAATAAACCTTCCTTTCTTTAACTTTGGGTGTCAGGTATTTTGTTTCTGCAACAAGAAAAGTAACTTAGACATACACCATTCCTGGAATGTAAATGGTTATTAGTCTTCTGCTAAGGACTCACAGGACCTGGTTGGAGAATTCCAGAGGCCAAAGCCAGGTCCTCTCCATCAAGGTGCTTTGGGAGGCTCAGGGAATTGCCCCCAGGTGCTGAAACCAGCGCTTTATACCCTGTGGCACCTTAAGGACCTCGCTTTATATAAAAACAGGTAAGACCGTCCTCCCAGTACCACTTGCTAGGGAACACACTCTTGGGCAACTTATGTCTTCTGTTTCCATTATGCCTGATATGAGAGGGGCAGAGTGGGATTGATGGATCCATCCTAAACAACTGGGAGAGCTTCATTCCAAATCAGCTTGTCCTCCCATTCTGGGCTTGGATTGATCTCCAATCCTCCCCTTGCTTTTTTACCCCATCCCATCTAATGCTGAAGAATTTAGCTTCAGCATTAGACCTGAATGAGTGCTTTATCAAGATCACTTGGTTCAGTCTGATCACAGATTCGGGTTGATGAAATGTTTAGGGTCTAGGATAAACAATGCTTCTGCGACTAGTGGATCACTGAGAAGTAGTAGGATTCTCTAGCTTCAGACAACTTTAAATTTGGACAAATGTTGTCCCTCCACGGAAGAACTGCATCCCATTGCCATGCACAGAGAACTGCATCCATCCCACAGTGAGAGGAACCAGTAGAGCTGGGAACAAGGGAAGGTTCCTGCCAACCAGCCTGAGAGTCTGAGGCATGTAGGAGTACCAGCCCTTCCAGAGGGCTATCAGAAGCCAGTCTTGTACTTCACTCCAGCAAGGGCAGGATGGGTTGGGGCACTGACATAGTCCACTGTGTGCACTCCTATATCTTATCAGAGGGTGGTTGGTTTAAAAAGAGCAAAGGCTTGTTCCTTATAGCTCTGGGAGCCTAAGCTCTGGGCCCCCCTAAGATCAAGAGGCCTGTGTCTGGCAAGGTTCTTCTTGATATATCATCGCATGGGGAAGGCAGAAGGGTAGGAGAGAGATGGGATAAACTCATCCTTTTATCTGGAAGCCACTCCCATTGTAACTAAACCACTCTGAAGACAAGGGTACTAACATTTGCATGAGGGCAGAGTCATCATGGCCTAATCATCTGTCAGAGGTCCCACCTCACATCTGCTGCACTGAGAATTAAGTTTCTACTACATAAAATTTGGACAACTCATTGAAACCATCACAGTGTAATAGTTTTGGGCAAGCAGAGCCTTGGTGACTCGTGGACATCCAGGCCCTTCCCTCCAGATCAACTGGACGTCCACCTAAGACAGTGGTGGAAAACCAACGGCATGCATGCCACGCATTTGTATCATTGAGAACTCTAAAAGGCTCTCTGTCACTGAGTAGAGCCACCAGACTTGCCTAGATTGACAACAGCGGAGATGGGCTCCCAACATGCATATGCGGCAGGGCCTGGTGGGGTCAGAAATAGGAATGAGTGTCCTTGGAGATTTTTGAATGATTGAGGAGAAGAAATTGGGAGGTCTGTGATCACTGCCAAATGACATTTGGCTCAAGAAACTGCATCTCAGCTATGAAGCCTGACATAATGGATACGCCAAGCACAGATGTCCCAAGCTTGACATAGCACCTTGTCAGGGGTGTCCTTTGCATTTTCTTTTTTGGTGGTACCAGGGATCAAACTCAGGAACTTATGCTTGCCAGGCAAGCTCTTATTCCACTGAGCTATCTCCCCGGCCCTCCTCCTTTGCATTTTCTTTAAAGTAAGTGTGGGCAATGAGAGTGTGATGGCAAACACAGTACTAATTAGCTGTAACCATATGAGAAGGAAGATGTTTCCTCTCTCTCTCTCTCTCTCTCTCTCTCTCCCTCTCTCTCTCTCTTGTCTCTCTAGGTCTCTCTCTCTCTCTCCCCTCCTTCCTTCCTTCCCTCTTGAGAAGCACTGCTCTTTGTCATAACCTATGGAACGATGGGTTAATTGGCTTATAAAGCTGCTGAATATGGAACAGAATCCTAATGGAGATTTAATCAAAGGAGACAGTTATGTCGAGTGAGGTGTAAAAGCCATCGAAGATGAATGGAGATGGATACAATTCTCCCCCCAGAGTTATTCAGAGCAATTTTAATAAAGTGCAAGTTTAACTATGGAATGGATTGTGTGACCAAGTGTCATTTGGCTGTAGGGCACAGCAGGGCAGGTGAAGGAAGGAGAACTTGGGAAGTTCCTTAGAGCAGGTAGTTTCTCTCTGCCTCACACAATGGGCACATGGCCCAAGTTCAATGCTCCTAGCCAACTCTACCTTTTACCTTACATGGCTCATTTCAGAGGGTGTTTCTGCATCGTCCGTGGCTCGTGGCTGGTGATGTTAGTGGTTAGTGTCTAAGGCCTAAGTCAGGGCTGTAGTTGAAGACTATGGATCCACCCACCTACCAGCCACCTTCATTTGGATCTCTGCACCTTGCCCTTCTAATGCTTCCACTTGTCTGCAGTATTAGTCTGTATATGATGCAATTTGATAACTTTTTTATGTATATCTGCCCTCATTGTTAAACTATGGTGTCCTGAAATACTTGTATCTATATGTAAAAATATCTACATGTGTATACACACATATCTATACATGTACACAGTAATGAAATCTAATTACTTGGATTATTTTAGGTAAATTTTGTGTAAATTGCTTCCTTAACAATATGGCATGGAAATCTTTCCATATCAATGCATATTGCCATATAACAACCTCTCCAACAGCTGCACTGTATTCCTTTGTATGAATGTAACATAAATTGTTCAACAAATCTCACCTTTTTCTGCAATCAAAAACATCACTGAAAGGAGCACTCTCCTACATATATGTTTTTGAAAATTTGTCCAATTAACTCCCTTATAAATTCCTAGAAGAAAAACTGTTGAGGTCAGAGTTTCAATACATATTTTCAAAATATGATCAAAAAGAGTAACAATGTGTGCTAATGTGCACTCCTCCTGATGTTGTCTGGGAGTATAATATCCTACAGGCTTTCTAGGCATTGTCAATCATGTTCATTTTTGCCAATCTGATGGATAAAACTTGTGTTTTATTCTTGTTAAGTTTGACAATTTAATGATCTAAGACAAACCCCATCTAAGGAAATGATATAACCACATACGTTGACAGGACAGCAAGGATTCTAAGAGCCCGTGCCAAGGCAGGAGGAGCTTGTTGAGACTTTTACTGCAGAAGTCCCTCAGGATGAGGAGCTGACTTTTTGGATGAAGTTCTTGGCCAGCTGCTGATGAAAGCAAGGATGACACTTGACTTGGTGTAGAGCAGTGTTTGACCCCCATGGAGCCCAGTACAGCCCAGAGTATCTGGCTCAGAAGGCCAGTGATTGGGACTAGATCCAGAAGGTGACTCCAAGACCACGTCCATGAATCAAATCAAATGAAACCCACAGTACTCATATTAACATGATGTTTGAGTATCAGAGGCTGACAAAAGAAAGAAGAAGTGAGAAATAGAAAGTTCATAGCCACAGTTCAAGAATTTTGCTATTAAGAAGACTGGAAAAGGGTACCTTTTTCTGCACAACCCCTCCAGCATTTGTTACTGGCTGACGTCTTGATGTTAGCCATTCTTTCTGGGGTGAGATGGAACCTCAGTGTTGTTAATTTGCGTTTCTTGAATGATGAATGATGCTGAACATTTTTTCATGTATTTACTTTCCATTTGTGTTTCTTCCTCTGAGAAGTGTATATTCATCTCAGATTCCTATTTTTGGATTGGGTCTTTGAATTTGGGGGACCTGATTTTTAAAAATTCTTTATACATTCTAGATAGAAAGCCTTTGTTGAAGGGACAGTTGGCTATAATGTTTTCCCAGTTTGTGGGTTTTCTTTTTACTCTGCTGGAGATTTTATCTGAAGTGCAGAAACTTTCTCAAAAAAAGATGAGATTGCAGTTGTTGATTCTTTGAAGTATTTCTCATGCAGTTTGGTTTTTGTTCATGAACTCTCTTAACATCTCTATGTCTTTAAGACTTCTACCTACATTTTCCTCTAGAAGACACACTGTTTCTATTTTAATATTTAAATCGTTGATCAATTTTCTGTAGCTTTGTGCATGGTGATAGGCATGAATCTAGCTTAGCCTTCAGCATGTGGAAAGCCAGCTTTTCTAGCATCATTTATTAAAGAGGCTAGACTGGTACAACCACTATTGAAATCAGTGTAAAAATTTCTTCAAAAACTAGGATTGGAGATTCCATTCAAGCCAGCTATTCCCCTCCTGCATATTTTTCCAGAAGAACTGAAAACCTCATACCACAGTGATATATGTGTGCACATGTTCATAGCAGCACAATTTGTCATACCTAAATCCTGGAAAGAGCCCAGATGCCCATAAGCTGAAGAATGGATAAAGAAATTGTGGTATTTTTACACACTGGAGTATTATTCAGCTATACAATGGGATAAATTTGAGTCTTCTGTTGGTAAATGGATGCAACTAGGGAACATAATCTTAAGTGAAATAAATCAGACTTGCATGTATAAACATCATATTGTCTCCTTAGTGTGAGAACCTGAAAGAGAAAAATGGAATCTGAAGCCTGCAATAGATAATGGGAAAAGGAAATGAACTTATCCAAAAGGAAAGAGTCACTGAGTTGAGGAGGACAGCAGAGGAAGTGGGAGAAAGAAGTTTATCTAGGAATGTAAGTAGGATAGTTTGGACAACTGCACTGTGTATTTCTGCTGGTCTATGGAAAGAAACAATAATTTATTTTGTCTCCTTTTCTTCAATTGTTTGTACTTTTTCTCTTGTTAATTTCTTTGGTACAGGGTCTCCCTACACAGCTCAGGCTTATAGCGAGCCTCCTGTTTCAGCCTCCCCAGAGCTGGGATTGCAGGCTTGTGCCCCCACAAGAACTCAGTGCCAGCTCAGCGTACGTCAGCACACCAACATGGCCTGTGTTGCTGGGATTCAAACCCCAGTCCTGTGCTTGCCTAAGCAGGCCCTAGTCCACTGAGCTATCTCACCAGCCTTCTCTTAATTCCTTACGCATTTCTTTCTTTTTCCAATTTTATATGCATATATCTGGTAATATGAATAACTGGTTAGAAGACAACACTATGTATTACAACAAATACTATGAAATTTATATTACTTTGTTAAGTGAAATTCTATATCACTTGTAATGCTTTTCTGTTTTAAGTCTAATTTGCATTCTCTTTAAAAAACTAAACAACAAGATTGGAATGTCCAAGGCATGCCATTAAAAGTCCTATGATGTGTGGAAATGAGATACATTTGTTTCTTTTTCATTACTACTAAAAGACGCCTGAGGTTGGGTTACTTTACAAAGAAAAAAGGGTGTTAACTTACAATTCTAGAGGTTCAAAGGTCTGCTTGTGTTGATGGTGGATGGTGGAATTCCAGGGTAATATAAGAGACAGGAAGTATTTGTGTGTGTGTGTGTGTGTGTGTGTACATACATGTATGTGTAAATGTGTGTACATAGACATGTACACACACATTTCTAATATTTTTTTTTCTTACAAAGCCAATAGTATGCAATCATGAGTACTCTCCCCTGAACACCTTATTTAATCCTGTTGTGGTTGATACATTGCAATCAACTTGAAAAGTTTAGAGGTTCAACTAAGTGATTTAGCGGAGGGCCAAGGTCCCCCTTTATAAACATCCTGTTCCTGTGCAAGAGGAAGGTCCAGAGATGGTATGAGTGCTACTCGCACCCCAGGTGGGGGTGGCTTGCTTACAATATTAGGGGGAGAGAACAGGCTTGTTCTCTCCCCTCGTGCTATTACTGCTTTTTCTGTCTTCTGCTGCTGTAGAATGTTGCCTCTATGACGTGCCACCCTGCCCCAAAGCCAGCTGATTACAGACTAAGACCTCTACAATAAGCTAAGTAAACAGCTCTCATCTTTAATTTGGGGTGTCAGGTATTTTGTCTCAGCAAGGCAAGAAACATAACCAAGACAACACTGTAACCAGATTCAGTTACAACCTCTAGGAACTCACAATGTGAATGAAATTCCAACACTTGAACCCTTGGGACATGCTCCACCTCCATCCTATCCATAGTAGTTGCCTGCCTACTGTAAAGGCCAAGAATGAGTCAGACAGGCATCTGACGCTGTCTCTTCCTTGGTTGTTGTGAGATGCTTTTACACTCCTAGGTAACAGGAGGGGGTAACGGCTACCACACTGGTGGCAGTTTCCTCTGCAGTGTCATGAACTCCCTCCTTTCTTCGGATGTTGCAGCTACCTTGCGTCTGCTGGGATGATGACATTCCTGTTACCTTGAGAAGGGCAGTAAGATGCTTCCCAGAGAAGTTTCTATCTCACTACCTGAGTGTGCAGAGGCGGGCAATGCTACAAATAGTACTGGTAAACACTAGTCCCAAAGTCCCAAAGACCTACCTTCCAAAGGGCTCCTGTTCTAGCTGCAAACCAAAGCTAGGGACTTCTAAATAGTTAGTCTCTACTCCCGGAAATCCAGCCACCTCCTGGTGGAGCCCCACACATCCCACATCTTACTCTTGCCTCTAGGGACTCCCTTTATTATGTCCAAATAGACCCTGAACTCAGGTGACTCCACAGACTTTCTTTCCATCTCCCAAACTGGGCTTAAGCATCCCCTCCACAGCCCCATGGATCTTCACCAGCCCTGCATCACCGCTGCCGACCTGGCCAGGAGCATGCGCTTTCAGCATAGCTGCCCAGGTTTCAAGTTCAAGGAGTTCAAGCTCTGCAAGGAAGCCATGTGACTATAAACAAACCATTTAATTCCTCTGTGTCTCTCTACACCAATTCCATCATCTATAAAGCGTAGATGATAGCAGTATTCCTAATAGTGGCACTGGAGCATTCTCTTAGTATCTGTGGGGACAGATGCAGAAGTTCCAAGTTCCTTACATCAAATGGTGTCACATTTGTGTCTAACCTATGCAAATCCTCCTGTATACTCTAAATTATCTCTAGATTCCTTATAATGCCTAATCACTGTCAGTGCTATTTCAAAGCTTCTATCTGTGTTTTCTAGTGAACACCAAGGAAGGGGGAGTCTATACATATTCAGTACAAGTGCAGATTTTGTTTCAGTTAGTTTTGATCTGAAGTTGGTTGAATCTGTAGGTGCAATGCCTGCAGATACGGATGAATGTGCTTCGTAGGTTTGTGAAGATTAAGCGGGATGGGATATATAAAGTCCTTAAACAGTATCTCCTGCATTGTAAGTGCCACTTAAGTGTTAGAATTTACTATTATTATTTTCTCCTCATATCACCTGGTCCAGTTGGATAAGCAGGAAAAAGTGGCAGGCAGCTGAGTTATATTTGTCATTTAGTTTGATGAGAATATAATTTATTACTTGGATATGATAATATTTATTATGTGCTTAGCCCTGTGCAATCCTACTGGATCCCCTTCTCAGTCCCATGAAAAGCATGTTACTATTTCCATTTTGCAGATGCGAAAGCTGAGGCTTTCAGGAGTTAACTCTGGCCCAAAGTCACATAGCTGGCAAGTGGAAAGATTCAAACTTCAATTTGTGTCTGGCTGGCTCCAAACCTGCACAGTTTTGTTACTTCAGGTAAGTATTTAAAAGGAAGATGAGAACAGCTCCAAAACATAGACTCACTCCGGTCTAGATTCGTGTAGACATTGCAATAGCCTCTGTTCTGTTCTCTCTTCACGATTTTCTCTTCCCTCCTCGCTACTAAGTAGCCCTGCCCCCCACCTCCGTCCCATGCCAAGCTGAGCCACGTGGCTTGCTCTGCTCCTGGATACCAGCAGACAGGACTTACCCCACATCTGAGCAGCGCCTTTCAGGGAGATGCTGCTGGCTTAGCTCGCTCTCCTTGAGCTCCTGCCTCTGCCGTGAGAGCAGCGTGCTACAGATGAGAGCTTCCTCTTCAGCCAGGGCCTCCAAATAATAGAGCAGTGGCACTGAGCCAAACTTAGCAGAGCCCAGAGGAGCCAAGGACAGCTACTGCTGACCAGCAACTGCGCACAGGAGGGGCATGCTCGGCGCCCCAGGGGGCTGAGACTTGGCAGCAGCACGTGGAGGTTGTTGCCGCCAGAAATGCAGACATGGTCCCCGTGATGGTGGAGAGACCAGGCCACCTCCGCTGTGGTGGTACAGACCCAGGAGGGGATAACCAGGCTCACTGCATTACCAAATAATGTGTTTGGTTGTAAAAGTGGGCTTTATACCAACTGGGTGCATTTTTGCCCAAGATTAGCAATCTAAATATGTTCTCCAAATTGAAATCAAGATAATGAAGCCTCAGAGGAACCCGGAGCAAGAGGAAGGAGAAAGTGGTTAAGATACTTCTAGTTGCCCACCCCTGTAGGTGGCTGCCACAGATGCAGAAAACAGGCCTATGAGGAAAACATTTTCCCTGCACAGGAATGAGTCTATAAAGCTTTTCTACAGAAAGACTGGATGTCACCAGTGCTGTCACAGTTCTGTGGATCTGGCACCCATGTGTCTGGGACCTCCTCATGTGGCAGGTTCAGTGTGAGGCTCCTAGGCACCCAGCAAGAATGAGGACCCAGGTAGATGCTGAATTCTGGCTGGGGACTCTCTTACGAAGACAAAGTACTCAGCAAATAGAGTATGTGATTAGTGATTACAACCTGACACCTGGCCGAGACAGGAAGGGCACAGGTCAGCTTATGGAGACTTCTCTGTGTATGCAGCTGGGTGCTCAGTGAAGAATCCAAAGCCAGGATTCTTCTTAGGCCATATCAGGCACAAAAGTGCATTAGACCCTCTTGTGGACGGTACCGATGGTGTTGGCAAGGTAACTTTGCAGGATCTCTCTGTCAGGCCTGCTCTGGAGCTCTGCACAAGCCTCTGCACAAGTCTCTGCTTGTAACACTCCCGGAGGTGAAGAGTTAGGCCTTTGGTGTGTACAGGGAGTTTCTCAGGTCTTTGTGAGACAGAGAGGAAGCAGACGCTGGGGACACTTCATTAGGCTTCTGCTATTGGTCTTTGGCCAGCTGAGATCCAGGAAAAGGCTGCAAGAGGGCTGAGCTGTTTCCATGGCAACAGCAGGCAGCATTGCTCTGAAGGCAGCAAGTTGGTGGGGGGATTAGAATGAGCCAGGGGAAAGGGGAAACAGAAGGGCAGGGTAAGAGGGAACCTGGAGGGAGAGAGAAGAGGAGGGAAAGGGAGAGGAAAGGGTGAGGAAGAGAGAAGGGAATGTCAGAGAAAGTTAAGAACAAGAGGAAAGGCAAAAAGAACAAGAGGTGATGTGGAGAGGAAGAGAGGAAAAAAGGTGGAAGGGAGAAAGGATGGAAGGGAAGGAGGAAAGGAGGCAGAAAAGGAAAAAGGATCTGGAGGGGAAAAGGAAAGACAGAAGGGATCACTTGCATCCTTGCCTTCATGTTCACAGGCAAAGATGCCCACAGCTGAGGCCACTGACCACACCACACCCACTCCCTGCTTGACCTATGTGACGCACTGAGAGATGCACAGTGTCAGCCAGGCCGCACCCTTGGGTAGCTGTGAGCTGGAACAGCAGGAACTTTCCAGAACAAGTTTTGGCATCTGATAGATTATATCTCTGGCCATGTGAACTTGGGCCAGTTACTTAAATGTTCCAAATTTCAGTTTCACTTCATCTAAAAATCAAACAAACAAGAAAACCAGAGATGGTGGCTCTCTTACGCAACTGTAAAATTGAGTAAGATGTGAGCAGAGATCCTAGCATGGTGTCTGCCACAAGGTAAACACTTACAAAACAAATTGCACTTTTTATATTCAACTTGGTATCACTTGACCTGCTTATGACTCCATTTCTTTATCTGTAAAACACAGATAATTCCCACCTCAGACAGTTTTTAAATTACCTCATTGTAAGTGCTCAATGATCATTTACTGCTGAAGTTATTCTTCTAATAAGGAAAAACTTTTACAGGCTGGGGAGATAGCTCGGTGGTCTAAGCGCCTGCCTGGTAAGCACAAGGACCCACATTCAAGCCCCTGTACCACATGCCATGCCAGCCTCTGAACTCTGGGAGCATGGTGCAGGCCACCAAAACTAGGAATGGTGGTGCATGCCTGTAATCCCAGCATTGGGAAGGCTGAGACAGGAGGAAATCACTACAAGTCTGAGCTGCAAGGCAAGACTCTGTACTGAATATATATATATATATATATATATATATATATATATATATATATATATCAGAGCCTGTCAAATAGCTCAGCAGATTAAAGCACCTGTAAGCAGGTGCAGGAGCCAGGGGTTCAATCTCTGGGCCTGCCATGCCAGCCCTCCACCTGGGGCGCACTGAGATGGCAATTGAAACTGGGAGAGGTGGGGCACACCTATAATCTCTACTCTTGGAGAGCTGTAAACAGGCGGATCACTACAACAGGCGCTCTAGTAAGACACTGAACACCCTGTAGACCCTTTCCTAAAATACAAAAACAAAAAAAAATTACAAAAAAAGAATAAACTTTGCACAGTGCCTGGTATTTATTTATTTGTACAAGGCTAGAATCCATGACTTTTGCACTAAGCACTAAAATACATCTCCAGCTTTTTAAAATATTTTTTGTATTCTTTGTATTACTCATCTTGAGTAAACCTCTCACTAGGTCACTAAGTTGCCCAGACAGGTTTTGAACTTGCGATCCTGTTGCCTCAACTTCTCAGAATGCTAGGACTTAGGCACGAGCCACCCACCCAGCTGCCTGACACATTTTCAAACCCTATTCTCCACTGTTTCTTTATGTTTTGTTTTAAACCACAGGACGGCACTACCTCCTCCATTGTAACTGTGGTTCAGCTCCAAGGAGTGTGTTGAGCACTTGCCGCTGACAACCTCATTAAATTCTAGAGACAATCCTTCAGTGTACTTATCACCCTCATTTTACAGTTCGGAAGCCCAGGGACCAAGGGGTAAAGAAATTTGTCACCTGTTAGTAGCTGTTTGAACTTGGAATTCAAAGCAGAATGACAGGTGGAGATAATACAATTAATTTGAAACTCATGGAACTTGGCATTTTTGCCCCAAACCAACACTTCCTTTGAAATATTTTTAAATAAAATTTATTCTTTAATTGATATTTAAATTATAAAAGTCAACATATTAGTGGAGCATCATATCCAACATCGGTGCCTTGTGCCACAAGTCATTCTGGGTGGAAGGAAAGAGAAGTCTGGGGCTCCTAGAGAAGCTCATCCACACACATGAGCTCAGAGTCCACGCAGCCACACAGCCACGGGCCACTGGGCAGGCTTCCTGGGCAAGTCTGGAGTCTGAATCAGAGGGATGTGCCTGAAAGTAACCACAGGCTCAAGTGACCAGTCCAGGCCAGCTAAGGAGCTGCAAACCTTTTGTCACAGGCTGCAGAAGGATGAAACAGGTAATTTAGTTGCTTTTCCTGTTTAAAAGGGAGACAGCCAGGCATGGTGTTGCATGCCTCCAATCTCAGCACACTGGAGGCTGGAGCAGGAGGAACACTGCACATTTGAGGTCAATCTGGACTACATACTGAGTTCAAAGTCAGCCTCAACTACACAGAGAGATTCTGTCTCAAAAAGTAAAACAAAGCAAAAGAGAGGCAGACTGAAGCTATATATATATATATATATATATATATATATATATATATACATATATATATATATATATCTCCACTTTCGATAAAATTTAAAATGTGTTTGCTTTCTAAGAAATTCTGAGTGACTGAGAGAGAGAGAGGATGAGAGAGAGACAGCAGAGAAATGAAGGAAAGGGGAAGAGGAAGGTGAGCCACAGCAGAGATAGACAGGAGGAGAGATTAAAAAAAAAAAAAAAAACAAAGCTTAGAGACAAGAGAAATAGAAGAGGAATGACATCCGATAAACAGCCTGTGACAGAAAAGCTTCAGACAGAGATGGGCGAGAAAGCCCAGACAGACAGAAGCAAAAAGGCAGGGACACCACAGGGGAGAGACAGAGCAACCAGGAAATGGAAGCTTCCTTCCTTTGTTGGCTCTGGAAATGTAACACTGGTGTGTGCAAGCTAGGCAAGCTCCCCTTCCCATCCCTCTACCTCTCCTCCCCCTCTCTCCCTTTTGCCCTCTCCCCTACTCCTTTTTGGAAGGGAAGGCTGCATAAGCTCTCTAGAAGGTGATGCTCAGCCAGCATTATTTGTAATCTAGGTGTTTTGAAGCACAGATAGAATTTGGCAGTACAGATGTTCTAGAAATCCTCATCTTAATATGAAAATTTTTTTCAAAACCTTTATCTTATATTCTGGGAATTAGATCATCCTATCTCCTCTTCCAAAGAAGTAGGTATTTTTATTGTTACAAAATACTCACATTATTGCAAATCTTTTAAACATTAGTATATCTTTACCATGATGGATTTAACATTAGTATATCTTTACTTGGTTGAGGTAGATTCATTATCCATTCAATAGGCATTTGTTATATATCTGCTAGGTCCAGGAGCTGAGCTGGAAGCTCTGATTAAGCAACAGCTCTTGCCTTGGCTACATGCTGTATAATCATGGCTCAGGCCAGGGTTGAATCTGTGCCTCACCTCTCCAGTCAATTCACACCAAAGCAGTGCTTGCGTTCCCCAACTGCGGCCAAGGGCAGTGTGAAAAGCATTTCCCCCAGCCAGATGGAGCCCTGTCCACCTAATCAGACTTTCCTGGTCAATGGTAAAAGCAGGAACACTCCAAGGCCCTGGCTGAAGCATAGCTATGCAGTTATGCTAGGGAGAATGAAGCTGTGGAAGATGGGGAGGAGGATGGGATTTATAGGCGTAGCTTTGGTAAGCATTGGCTCTGCCTAGTGATCTTTGCCAAGGTAGGGCGTTACAGATGGTAACACCGGCCGGCAAGCCCTCTGCATTCAGTCCCTCTACACACAGGCACTGGTTTCCCACATCGTTCTGCCTGAAGATGCACTCTAGTGGCTGAGTGCCTGGGTAAAGAGGGTGTAGGAGAGACCCTCAAACGGTGAGACACAGGAGTGGGTCGATAATTAGCCCAGCATAGCCGCTTCTCATTTCAATTCCCAAGTCAGTTCTGTGCAGTTTTTCAGAGTCTCCAGCAGGACTGAACCCCAGCTACCCACGGAGGTAAATCTCAGACCCACTCCCTCCGCTGCCTCACTCTTCCACTCCTGCGCCCTCCTTCTTGGGATCTTAAAACAAATACACTCCTTGCACCTCCCACCTTATCTCAAGGGGAAACCAGATGACTAAATCTTCATATTAACTCATTTAGCCCCCTCTGCTGCCCTGGTGAAGTGAATGTCGTTACTCAGTGCCAAAGACTGGGCACTGAGATCACGTTTATGGTTCCTATCATGGAAAGAAGAGTGTATATTCTAGACTGAAAAAAAGATACTAAATCAATAATCAAATAATGACAAGGTGATTTTTGTGGCAAATGCTACAAAGGACAGGTGTGTGGGCTCTGCGAATATAAAACAAGCTTTTTGGCCCCAGCCAAGGAGATCAGGAACACCTTTGCTGCAGAAGTGACACTTCAGTTGAGATCAGGAGTAGAATCTAATTAGGAAAGCTAGAAAGGAAATGCATTGAGAGCAAGTAGCACAATTTGCATAAATGATAAAATTGAAGCAAACCAAAGTTCAGTCCCACATATACTCAGGCTAACAGAGAGTTTGACTTCAGATCTCCTCACTGACTAAGCTCTTCATATTGTACTCAAGCTGCAGAGTGGAGATAGCTAAGGAGGAGTGGGAGGTGACTTCCTACTCTCCTTATTTATGTTATAAAAGGATTAACTACAGTCTCCTTTACATAAAAAAAAAACCCATAGGGTGCTTCACAAGTAACTCAATCAGGAAAGAGGGAGCTACACATTTATGCAAACGCATCTGTTGAGCATCAAGGGGAGAAAGTGGGAAGCGCACCAAGACGCTGCCTTGAAGTGAGTGAGATGCTGAGCACCTGCTCCAGCCTGCTTCACAGCGTCCACACCCAGGCCCCAGAAGTCCTTGCGGGAAGACCTGAGGAAAGAATGGGATGTTTCTGGGTAAGCGACAGATGAAAAGAGCGTGACCACCACCATGGTTAAATCTCTTTCATCCAGCTCAAAGCAGAGACTCAAATGTACATCACCAACAGAAGATGACACTGGGGAATGCAAAGAGAGAGGGTTGTTTTTCTGTTTAGTCTGTAACCCATGCTCCTATGGTGAAAGGAAAAAATAAACAAACTATAGAACTAGTAAAGGGCGGTGCATGCAAGAAAGCCTTGCTAAGCTTCATTTCAGAGAGAAAAAGGTGGATAGGAAATCATAGTGGCTTTCCCACACAAGACCAGAACTTGTCTTGATGTGGCTGGAGAACTGGGTCTGGTATTTTGCAGACAGCATTTTCAGAAATAAGAGAAACCAGACAAGCTACAAATGACTGTCATAAGGCAGGAAATATTGGACTCTGGAAGCAAAAACAAAGTTCATGACCCCTTTCTGGAACTTGGCTGAATAGCCAGTGGAGGATACATAGCTACAAAAATAGAAAAAAGTGTCCAGCCTTGTGGCTCTTGAATTTTGGGAGTGTGCTGGAATTTGGTTTAGAAATAACCAAATCTCTAGATAGAAGAATCACTCCCTTGGGAAGACATGGATTCAGAGGAAAGGCAGAGAGATAGGTCCTTGGCCCTCTTTGAAACCAGAGGTGAATCTGATCCAATTATAGCTGTGCCCAGCCCCAGTTCAATTCAGGTCTTGACAATGAAATTGGAATTCCACCTAACAGAGAAAAAGATTATGGTTTCTGCAAAAATAAATAAATACATACATTACAAAATCAAAGTGTGTTTATTGATTGATTTATTTCAATATCAAGTAATATGTCATATGTAATATCCGGTACCTAATAAAAACAATGTAACCCATACTCAACAGAAATTAACCAGGTGCACACCTGACCATCCGGGGTGATCCGTGGAGCTGCACGTTGATTGATAGGCAGAGGCGCTGTGCACGTCCCACCAGTGTGACCAGAGTGCAGCGTTGCTGCCAGGGTGGAGCGGAGCCCTGGGCTTCTACACCTGCACTGAGGGTGCAGCTCTGCGGGCAGCTGGCCACCCAGCTCTCCTGGCAACAGCTCCCGTAGAGCCCTGCACTCAGCTGTGGTGGCTTTCTCACTGGAGAAGTTGGATTTATTGGCAGTGAAGATTTTCCTAGAGTGCACCCTCCAAATAACAAATACACTTGCAAGTTCACAGTTCCTGAGGAAATAGTAGTCATTCTTAGTTTCTGGTTTGTAGACCTTGTGAGGATGTGTCGCTGGCTTGGTGGATGTGCACAGTGGCCTCACCAGTGACCAGCACACCAGGGGCTGCTGCGGCACCTTCCGACCTGGAGCCTTGGTGTCTAGTGGCAGCAAGATGGTGGTGAAGACGATTTTCAAGGCCAACACAGCAGGAAATGGCTTCATGGCCATGTTCTCTGCCCCTGAACCAAATGAAAGTGGTATTTTCCATATAACAATGGTGGTGATGGCTCTGCCGACTGAATGCTACTATATGTGGTTCTCAGCCTTTATATGAGTTTATTCCTGTAATATAAAGCTTAAGAGCAATTCTGAAACAGTTTCAGAGGCAACTCTAAACCACCAAGAAACTGTTAAATAAAAAATCAATCTTTTAAAAAGTCCATATACAGTCTTATAAAAATTCAAATATAGAAATTCATGAGTAGTGGGCCGTAGTGATAGCTCAGCGGTGTAAGCACCTGCCTAGGCAAGCACAGGAACCAGGGTTTGATCCACGGCATTACTTGTCGTGTAGGCCCCACCCTGAGCACACCCACCTGGCCAATGAGACCCGGTGTAGTGGCACACGCCTGTAATCCCAGTACTGGGGAGGCTGAAACAGGAGAATCACTGCAAGTCCAAGCTGAGTTGCGTAGGGAGACCCTGTACCAAATTCATAAAAATAAATAAATTAATTAATTAATTAATAATGGGAAAAAAATTCGTGCACAAAATACCAAGCTTGCATTTTACCTACTATAGTCTCCTCTCCAGAAATAGTGATGGCCAGTACCTTCTGTATCTACGTATGTGCTTATTTATGTTTATTTTTATAGAATCTTTTAAAATGTAAGTGCAGTCACATACTAATATTATTTTACACCTTTTTCTCTTTAATGCTGCCTCAGGATATTTTCAGGTTAGTTACATGTGAACTCCTTAGGGTAGTAACCTTGCAAAGTGATAGCACCAAGAAAGATTTGAGAGTTTTTGTCCTTTCACCAGAGAAAACTCCCTAATCTGCCATGGACTGGACAACACCCTAATCTGCCCTGTGATTGGGCTTGAAGGCAACATCAATGGCCTGAGGTGTCAGAAGACAGGATTTAGCATTGGCAGAGTAGCCATGACGTTGGGGAGAAAACCCTCCCATGGAGCTGCAGAGGAAGTGAAGTACAAAGTATCCATGTAAGGCTTGTTTGTTTGAAGGGCCAGCCAGATAGCTCAGTAGACTAAAGCACCTGCTTTGGCAAAGGGCAACAGCTGAGGTTTGATCCTTGGTGTACCATGCTGACCCCATCCACGGGCATGCTGAGACAGGAATTGAGACTGGGCATGGCGGTGCGCCCACTTATAGTCCCAGCACTTGGGAGGCTGAAAACAGAGAATCACTATGAGTCCGAGCTACATAGTGAGACTCTGTAGACCCTGTTCTAAATTCATTTTTAAAAAGTTTGTTTGTTTGTTTGTACTGGGAATCAAACTCAGGACCTTGTACTTGCCAGGCAGACACTTATGCCTGCTGAGCTAAAGCCCCAGCCCATAAATTTTATCCATCTCTAAAATGCAGGAAAGAACCCAGTTGCCCTGGCATAAATCTGTGAGTTGGAGAATAAGAGAACTGAACAGAAGTTACAGCTGCTTCCCACTGCCCCAGAGACAGACTTTGGGTCTAGCTAAGTGCTAGATCAAAAATCATTTTTCATAGGAACTGAACAGAAGCTAGAGCATATCAATTGTAATGTCCAGTATCTACTCATGTAATGAATCAAGAAAAGTGTGTCCTATGTTCAAGAAAAAAAAAAAAAGGCCGATAAAAAGGCCAATGATACCACAATTAGCTCACAAGCACTTTAAAGCAGTGATGACAGATCTGTTCCAGGGAAATATCTGTAGGATAAATGTACAGATCAGAAGCAGAAATCACTATTCTTAAAAAAGGTGAGAAAGGCCATGATTGTACACACGTGTGATCCCTTTACTCAGGAGCCCAAGTCCAGAAAATTGTGAGTTCAAGACCAGCTGGAAAGATAGAGTGTGAGACTTCGTCTCAAAACAAAACAACACAAAGTGAAAAGATTCTAGAGATAGCAGATAGAGAATCTGGCATGGAAAAATTTGCCTGCTGGGCCTACCAGTTAATTAGAGATGGCAGAAAAAGTCAGTGAACTTGAATAGAAATAATCTGATCTGAAGAAGCAGGAGGAAAAACACTGAAGAAAAAGAAGTTCAAAAGCCAGTGAGACAATATCAGCTGGTCCAGTAGCTCTGTAATTTTTGTCTCGGAAGTAACCAGTGCTTACAGCAAGTAAGGAATTAATGAATTGAGGCAAACTTAGTGAAGAACATCGTTTTACAGAGGCAGCTGTTCAACAATTTTGAAAAAAATAAGTTAGAAAATGAAACCATATACCTCATCACATCATAAATTACAGAAATCTAGAGATAAAGATAAAATCTTGAAGTCAAGTAGAAAAAGTCGAGTTATACACAGAACAAGGGTGTAAGTGATGGTTTTCTTTTAACCAGAAACAAAGGGGGGGGCAGAGGATATCACTGTGGTATTCTTTAAGTCCTAGAATAAAACTATCCAACTGATGCTATTGGCAGTCTCTAAAACTCATGGGGAAATGAACGCATTTTCAGGCAGACACTATAAATATCTGAAAGACATTTTTATACATGTACACAAGAAATGATAAAGTTCTTTAGGTTGATGGAAATAATCTCAAAGGGTACCATGAAGTTAATGGAAGGAATGAAAATCACTAGAAATGCTTAATGGAGAAGAGTACATATTATTTTCTTCATACCTGTTCAAAACAAAAAAGCTAACACTTTATATATAACATATAATGCACATGGTTGGCAAGCAAGGGATGGAAAGTAAAGTAGCTGCACTGCCATACATGTTTGCATACACATACACAATACATAAAGTGTAGTAGTAACTGAGTAGGTTGCGGTAGCACTGTAATTGCTATAGCATCCGTTAGAAACATGAGTATTATAGATAAAGCCAAAAGGTTAAAATGGGACACTGAAAGTATCCAACTCGATTAAAGAAGGCTGGAAAATCAGATGGAATCAAAGAAATATCAGGAAAAAAACTAAAATAGTAAATGGCACATCAACTCCAAACATACTCATGGTGTTAAATGTAGAGCACTGACTACTCCAATTAGAAGACAGTTGCTATTAGAATGAATTAAAAATCAAGACCCAGAGCCAGGGAGAGAGCTCAGTAGAATAAGTGCTTGCCTGGCAATCACAAGGTCCTGAGTTCAATCCCCAGTACTGAAAAAAAAGAAAGAAAGAAAAAATTCAAGACCCAGCTATATATTGTCTACAAAAAGCACTTGAAATACAAAGAATAAATAATTGAAAGTAAAAAGATGAAAAAAATATATGCTATACAAGCTTCATTAAAATGAATGTTAATAAAAAGAACTATTGCAAATTCAAATAGGAAACTTCAAGAATAAGAGAAAATAGTTACAAAAGTGTCTGATATGGATTTGTATCCAGA
>PVKN010006794.1:0-27788 GCA_004027915.1 Capromys pilorides
TGATACTTAAGCTTGGTTGTCTGTATCTCTTTACTGACTATTAAGGTCTCAAAGTGCATCTCTTTTTTATATCCATTTTCTCACAAACGACTCAATTTTATCCTTTTTTATGCCAGAGTAGTACTCCATTGTGTATAAATACCATAGGTTTTTTATCCATTCATCTGCTGATTTATTATGAACTACAGAGCTGTAAACATGAGCATGTATGTGTGCTGTAATATGATGTGTTTAATTCTTTTGGGAAGACACCTACAAGGGGACAAGCTAGGTCAGGTGCAGTCTCCTGACTGGCGTCCATAGCAGTTGTATTAGTTTACGCTTCCACCACCAATGCAGAAGGGTTCCGTTCTCTCTGCAGCCTCATGGTATTTGTAGTGGTTGTGGTTGATCCCCGCCCCCCGCCCCCCCACCCCACCCCAGCAACCAGGGATGGAACTCAGGACCTTGCACTTGCCAGGCAGGCACTTGTGCCCCTGAGTGATCTCGCTGGCCCTCTCTCTCTTTTTTTTTGTCCTTTTTTTCCTTTTTTGTCTTTTTAAGACAGGGTCTCGCTATGCAGTTCAGGTTGGCCCTGAGCTCACTTTTGTAGCCCAGGCTGGTCTCGAACTCACACTGATTCTCCTGCCTCAGCCTCCCAAGTGCTGAGATTATAGGCATGGGCCACCACATCTGGTTTTTTTTTGAGACAGGGTCTCACTGGCCTCAAGCTCACTTTGTAGCCTGATCTGGTTTCGAACTCTCAACAATCCTCCTGCCTCCGCCTCCTGAGTGCTGGGATTACAGGCATGTACCACCACTACTGGCTAGTGGTTGAGTTCTCAAAAGTGTTGTTTTAATTTGCATTTTTTAAACAGCTAGTGACAAATACTTTTTCAGTAGCCACTCTTGATGTGGTTTTATTTTATTTTATTTTTTGTCTTTTGAGATAGGGTCTCGCTATGCAGTTCAGGCTGGCCTTGAGCTCACTTTTGTAGCCCAGGCTGGTCTCGAACTCACACCAATCCTCCTGCCTCAGCCTCCCAAGTGCTGGGATTACAGGCGTGAACCACCACACCTGGCAATTTTAATTCACTTAATCTTTAACACTGAAAAGACCCCCCCTGGGATTTGGAGGCAGATTGATTTTATATCAACAGGTCCTGACAGGCAATCAACTGTACCTCCAAATTCCAGGCCTTGAAGGTCCAGGGAGGGAGGTTCTCACGGAATTGCAAAGAGGGGTACAGGGGTAGGGTACTTGGTTATTTTTGATTGGTTCTTACAATATGCATCACAATGACAGAAGCAACAGGAACTGTAACAGGAACTGTCACCTGGGCAACTGACAGACTGTCTGGGGGGCATTTTCTGCTGCACTTACTGGATTCCAACACCCACATACATCTGTAAGTTATGTAACAGTTAAATGGGCCAGGGAGATAGCTCAGTAGAATAAGCGCTTGTCTGGCAAGCGCAAGGTCCTGAGTTCAATCCCTGGTACTGAAAATAAATAAATAAATAAATAAATAAATAAATAAATAGTTATGTAACATAATGAAGCTTTCCCCTGATGTCATAACACCATATAAGTGATGAGCTTTCAATTCTTCCCTCCCTCCTTCCTCCCTTCTTCCTTTCTTTCCTTTCTCTATCCTTTCTTCCCTCTTTCTCTTGCTTGCTTGCATCTTGAGATAGGGTCTCACTGAGTCGACCAGAATGGCCTCAAATTTGAGGTCCTCCTGCCTTAGCAAGACGGGTGCCAGGATCAGGCACGCCTCCTACCATGCTGGACCAAATTTTACATTTTGGGGGGCAGCCTAATAGCTCAGTGGAGCCGGGCACAGTGGCCCATGCCTGTAATCTCAGCATTCAGGAGGCTGAGGCGGGAGGATCGGTGTGAGTTCGAGACCAGCTTGGGGTACAAAAATGAGCTCTAGGCCAACCTGAACTGCATAGCGAGACCCTCTCTCAAAAAAACAAAAAACAAAAAACAAAAAAAAGCTCAGCAGATTAAAGCACCTGCAAACAGGTGGCCCCGGTTTAGGGCACACTGAGATGGCATGGTGGCGCGCAGCTGTAATCCCACCTCTTGGGAGACTATAGATAGACAGATCACTATGAGTCCAATCTATTAGTGAGACTTTGAACATCCTGTAGACCCTTCCCTAAAATACAAATTTTACATTTTGTGTGTGTGTGGGGGGAGGGGGTGCTGAGACCAAACCCCGGATGTTCGTACAGACGGCTCGGGCCGTGCTTGCATGTACCACACTCCCGCCTCGGGCTCCCACGGTGCTGTGACTTGTGGCTAGTTGTCCCCCCAAAGCCTCATGCAGTCATGGGGTGGACTGCTAGAGTTTGTGATTCGCTCACGACCCACTCAGATCGTGGGTGTGAGTGCTGCCGCAGCCTGGGGCCGACAGCCTGGGTGCAGCGTAAAGGAGCCAGGCCCGCTCTCTGCTGCCACTGCTGCTGCTGCTTCTCCCATCTGCTCCTCTGCCTGTGCCGCTGCCATGAGCGATCGCTCTGTGCCAGGTGCCCCTGCCTGGGAGCCAGCTGAGTGTGGACTGAAACCTCCACTAACTGTGAGCTAGACTACTCTGGCCTTCCTTCATTCTGGGTGTTGGGTATTTGTCCCAGCAATGAGAGAAAAGTAACAGACAACCACACACGCCTGCCTGCCTGCCTTCCTGACTTCCTTCTTTACCTTTCCTTCCTTCCTTCCTTCCTTCCTTCCTTCCTTCCTTCCTTCCTTCCTTCCTTCCTTCCTTCCTTCTGTGGCCAGCTCAGCCTGCCCTGGGATGAGGCTGGTGACATGTAGTACTGGGGAATCGAATCTTGGTCCCTATGCTTTGCCTAAGCAGGCACTTTAGATTGCTGAGCTATCTCATCAGTCCATGGCCTTACATTCTTTTTTTTTTTTTTCTGTCTTTTTGAGACAGGGTCTCGCTATGCAGTTCAGGCTGGCCTTGAGCTCACTTTGGTAGCTCAGGCTGGTCTTGAACTCACATCGATCCTCTTGCCTCAGCCTCCCAAGTGCTGAGATTACAGGCGTGCACCACGCTCCTATTTTTTTAATGTTATTTTTAATAGTTTTATTAATATAAAGTTCAAATACTACAAAATTCATCCATTTAAAATGTTCAATGCAAGGCTGGGCATTGTGGCGCTTGGGAGGCTGAGGCAGGAGGATTAGTGCAAGTTTGAGACCTACAAAAGTAAGCTCAAGGCCAATGTGAACTACATAGCGAGACCCTGTCTCAAAAAGACACACACACACACACACACACACACACACACACATACAATGCTCAATGCAAGGGTTTATAATATGTCAGAAAGTCACACGTGGTGGCGCACGCCTGTGATCCCAGCACTTGGGAGGATGAAGCCGGAGGATCAGTGTAAGTTCGAGACCAGCCTGGGCTACAAAAGTGAGCTCAAGGCCAGCCTGAACTGCAGACCCTGTCTCAAAAAGACAAAAATAAATAAATAAATAACAAATGTCAGGAATATGAGCAACAATTACCACGATAAATTATTTTTAGAAGGCTCTTTATGGAATCCAGTACCTTTTAGTAATTGCTGCCCACCTTTCCATTTCTCTAGGTTAAGCAACCAGTAATTAATGCTTTGTCTCTCCATTTCTGCATATTTCATATAAATAGAACACATGCATTCTTTTGTGACACCTTTCATTTGGGCCAGGCATGGTAGCACACACCTGTAATCCTGGCACTCGGGAGGCTGAGGCAGGAGGATCGTTGTGAGTTTGAAACCAGCCTGAGGGGATCAGACAGTCCAGGGCAGGGGTGGGGTGGTGGGGGTGGTGGTGTTGGTGGCCCTCCTGTTCCTCTCTTGGACAGGAGCTTTCTTTCCCCTAATAAATATATCCTGCTCATAACCTTAAAAAAAGGAAAAAAAAAAAAAAAAAAAAAAAGAGAGAGAGAAAAAGAAACCAGCCTGGACTACAAAGTGAGCTCAAGGTCAGCTTGAACTGTACAATGAGACCCTGCCTCAAAAAGACAATAAATAAACCATTTATTTGTTTATTACGTATTTGGTACAGGGTCTCACTGTGCAGCTCAGATTCACAGTGATCCTCCTGTCTTCGGCCTCCCCAGAGCTGGGATTACAAAGCTGCGCCCCCACACGCGGACTCCACGGCCGGCTCAGCAAGAGGGTCAAATCCCTGTCCCCGTGCTTGCCTAAGGCTGGCTGCAGCCCGCTGAGCTCTCTCGCTGGCCCTCTACTTCTCATTTAGCGTAATATATTAAAGGGTTTTTGTTTTGCTCTGTGTGTGTGTGTGTGTGTGTGTGTGTGTGTGATAATGGTGGTTTAGCCCAGCAGGGTCTTTGCATCGAGCTGCATCCCAACCCCCTTTTTATGGGCGTGCGCGCTAACAGGCGCGCTCCTTGTGTGCAGCCGGCATCCGCACCCCGTCTCGACCTTTTCACGTCCCTCTTCCCTCCCCTCCTTTCTCCCGCACCCACATCCTCATCCGGTGACCGCAGCTTGTCTCCCTGTTTCCGTCCTCTGTCCTTTACTTACGTCTTTATGCTTTGGATCTCTCCAAGGACACAGATCACGTGACACTGGAGCTTTTAGGTCGCGTTCACTTCGTTGAGCATCACAGTCCCGCGAAGCATCCTTTATCCTACAGATGCATCAGCTTTATCCTCCCGTGTGGCTGCGTGGCGCTGCGCTGTGTGTGAACGCCACGTTTTCTTTCCCCATCAAGCTACTGACAGACACGTGGGCCACTTCCACGATTCAGCGTTGCGAGTCGTGCTGCTTATCAACCTGGCTATGCTTCGCTCTGGGGAGACATTTACGAGGGTAATTGTTGGCTCAAATTCAATTATTATTAGTAGTAGTAGTATTAGTATTTAGGACAGGGTCTACAGGGTCTACAGGATCTCACTACATAGATCAGACCTGTAGTGACCCTCCTATTTCCAGCCCCCAAGCGCTGGGATTACAGGTGCACCCCACCATGCCCAGTATCAATCATCTTCTCAGTGTGCTCCTGGGGTGGGGCCAGCACGGTACACTGGGGATCAAACCCCAGTCCCTGTGTCCTCCTAAGCAAGCACTTTATTTTTTATTTTTTAAAGGAATCTTTTTTAATTTAATTTTATTTATTGTATTATGATCAATACAATAATACAGGGGGGGGGGGTGCCCTGGGGGGTGGGGCCTGCCCTGGGGGGTGGGGCTGGCATAGCATGTGGTGCCGGGGATTGAACCGCGGTCCTTAAGCAAGCACTTTAATCTGCTGAGCTATCTGGTATTCATTTTTTTATTGAGCCTTATATTTTGGGAGATCTAATTATTTTAGTTCTTCATATGTTATATCATATATAATATTATAGGTGTTGAGCTTCGATTCAAAGAATAGCTTGCAAACCTTTTTCCATGTGTAAGGGGTTTTCTCAATCTTGATCATATCCTTTGCTGTGTAGAAGATTCTCAATTTGCTAAACTGGGCGTGGTGGCACACACCTGTAATCCCAGCACTTGGGAGGCTGAGGCAGGAGGATCGGTGAGAGTTTGAGACCAGCCTGGGCCACAGAAGTGAGCTCAAGGCCAGCCTGAACTGCATAAGTGACACCCTGTCTCAAAAAGACCAAAAGAAAAAAATCACTATAATTTCTATTGTTGCTTCTTCGTGATCCCTTGTGAAACCAGGGTTATGGTCCAGGAATCCTTGCTTCTGCTTGCCTGTGTCTTCAGGAGAGTTACCTATCTTATCTTCCAGCAAATAGGGCGGTTCAGTTTTTTGCAATGCAGGTCTTCGGTTCATTTTGATTTTATTTATTGCAGAGATACAGGCCTAGATTCAATCTTCTGCATTCCAATCACCATTTCCATCAGCACCAGTGGTTTACAGAGGCTACCTTTTCTCTAGAGTATGTTTTTGTCCGTTCGTCCAAGTGCAGAAGGCTGAGCGGGCCCGGGCTTCGTTCCGTGTCTTCGGTTCTACCTCATCAGCCCACATGCCCACTTCTGTGGTGGTGCCACGCTGGTCCTGTGACTTCAAACACAGGGTTGTGATGCCTGCTGCTTTGCCCTTGTTGCCCCGGGTTGCTTTTGCGACTTGAGCTCTCTTCCTGTTCTTCTTCCTCCTCTCCTCCTCCTCCTCTTTCTCCTTCTTGTTCTCCTCGTCCTTCTTTTCTATCTTGTTCTGGTTTCTTATACATTCTGCAATTGTTTTTCTAGTTCTGCAGAGAATGTTGTTGGTGTGTGGCTGGGCACTGCATGAAATTTACGTATGTTTGACAACTTACGTTATCCAGGAATGGGGAATGTCTTGCCTTTTTAAAATATTCACTTTAATTTTTTTCAGAGTATTGTAGTTTTTATTATAAAGGTGTTCCATTTCATTGGTTAGGTTAATTTCTCAGCTTTAAAATTTGGACGTTATTACAGATGGGATTGTTTTCTTAATTTCTTTCTTTTTCTTTTCTTTTTTTTTTTTTTTGTCTTTTTGAGGCAGGCTCTCACTATTCAGTTCAGGCTGGTCTTGAGCTCCCTTTTGTAGCCCAGGCTGGTTATGAGCTCACACCGATCTTCCTGTCTCAGCCTCCCAAGGGCTGGGATTACAGGCATGCACCACCACACCCGGCCCTTAATTTCTTTCTTGATGGATTCACTGTTGGTATACAGAGATGTTATATATTTTTGTGCATTAATTTTGCATCATGGCTGGGTGTGGTGGTGCAGGCCTATAACTGTACCCCTTAGGAGGCTGAGGCAGGAGGATCAGTGTGAGTTCGAGACCAGCCTGGGCTACAAATGTGAGCTTGAAGCCAGCCTCAACTGCATAGTGAGACCCTGTCTCAAAAGGACTAAATAAATAAATAAATAAATAAATAAATATTTTGCGTTATGCTGAATTTTATTAATCCCAGGAGACTTCAAGTGGAATTTTTGAGTCTGCTGTGTAAAAGGATCACATCATCTGTGAATAAGTTTTTCTTGAGCCAGGGTCTTGCTATGTAACTCAGGCTGGCTTTGAACTTGCTGTGATCCTCCTGCCTCAGCTCTGGAGTGCTGGGATTACACGTGTGTGCCACCAGGCCTGGCCTATGAATGTTTAGCTGGAATTCTTTTATTTTTCTTTACTTATTTATGTTATGGCCAGCTCAGCCGCCCTGGGGGTAGGGCTGGCACAGCATGTGGTGCTGGGGATCGAACCACATGCTGATCTCTGTGGTTGCCTAAGTTTGCCTAAGCAGGCACTTTAGACCACCAAGCTATCTCGCCAGTCCAATAGTTGGAATTCTCAATTTCCTATTCATTACCCTTTTATTTATTTATTTTACCTTATTATGCTATAGCTACTATTTTTAGTACTATATTGAACAAGAGTAGAGGCAGCAGACATTCTTGTTTTCTTTGTAATTTTAGAGAAAATGATTTCAGTTTTTCCCCACTTAGTATGGTATTACCACGGGGTTTGTTATGAATGGCTTTTATCAGTTCAAGGTAAATAAATCTTCTGTACCTGTTTTTATTAGGGCTTTATCATGAATCAATGTTAGATTTTGTCATGTGCTTTTTTTTCCTTGCCTCTGTTGATATGATATATTACATTTATTGATTTGACTTATTAGATTTTATTAGTGTATGTTTGCATACTGGGTACATTTATGGTGGAGAGCTGGCACATGTATGTAACGCATCTTCTTTTATTTCTCTTTCTTCTATTCTGTCTTCCCTTCACTTTACAGAATGGTTTGCATCAGTTGAACCAGCCTCACATTGCTAGGATCCAGCCAACTTAGTCATGATCTTTCTATTATTATTTTCTTACTTTGTACTTTTTTGTGTGTATGTGTGTGTTTGAGACACGGTCTCACTATGCAGTTCAGGCTGGCCTTGAGCTCACTTTTGTAGCCCAGGCTAGTCTTGAACTCACATCGATCCTCCTGCCTCAGCCTCTCAAGTGCTGGAATTACAGGCGTGTGCCACCATGCCCAGCTCCAAGGGTTTTTGAATCTATGTTCACTAAGGAGATTGGCTGTGGTTTTTGTTGTTGAGTTCTTGCCTGTTGAGTCCTTGCCCAGTTTTGGTATTAGGGTCATGCTAGCTTGTAGGAATGAATTTGGTCACACGCCTCCCCTTTCAATTTCCATTTCCAGTAAGAGTTTGAGGAATAGTGGCATTAGGAGATCTGGGGACGTTCTGCAGTGAATCCACTAGGTCCAGGACTTTTTTGGTAAAGTGTTTGATAGCTGGCTCAGCATGCCTGGGGCCGGCATGGCATGTGGTGCCAGGGATCAAACTCTGGTCCCTGTGCTTACATAAGCATGTGCTTAGTCTGCTCAGCTATCTCGCTGGCCCTTTTGTGGAGTTTTTATTGCTACCTCTCTATCATTGCTTGGTTTTGGTCTTTTCAGTGTTCTTGTATTTTCTTGATTTAGTTTTGGTGATTCATATATGTATAGAAATTTCTCCATTCTCTCTCTCTCTCTCTCTCTCTCTCTCTCTCTCTCTCTCTCTCTCTCTCTTGTGGAACTGAGGATCAAACTCAGGACTTGGCACTTGCCAGGCAGGTGCTTGTGTCCCTAAGCTATATCCCCAGTCCTCCTCCTTCCTTCCTTCTTTCCTTCCTTCCTTCCTTCCTTCCTTCCTTCCTTCCTTCCTTCCTTTTTTATTTTTCTCTCTCCTTTCCTTTTCTTTTTTTGTCTTTTTGAGACAGGGTTTCACTATGTAGTTGAGGTCACACTTGAATTCACTTTGGACCCCAGGCTGGCCTTAAACTCACAGCAATTCTCTTGCTTCAGCCTTGTAAGTGCTGGAATTACGTGGGTGAGCCACCATGCCTCGCATCCACTTAATCTTGACGTTATGATTTTTTGGAACATAAATTCTTAAGGTATTTAAAAAAGTTCTCTGGGACCAGCAAGATAGCACAGTGGTCTAAAGTGCCTGCTTAGGCAAATTTAGGCAAGCTTAGAGACCACAGTTCAATTCCTGGCACCACATGCCATCTCAGCCCTGTCCCCAGGGCAGGCTGAGCTGGCCACAACAAACAAACAAACAAACATTCTCTGGATTTTGGAAGTATCTGTTGAGATTTCATCTTTTCCTTTTTTTTTTTTTTTTAACCTGGAAATTTGACCCACAACCTTTGACCTGACCTACATTTCTCCTTTTTTTTCAGTTTTGAGACAGGGTCTTACTAAGTCACTAAATTGCCCAGGCTGGTTTTGAGCTTGTGATCCTTCTACTTTACTTTTTTACTTTTTAATTTT
The DNA here is from genome assembly GCA_004027915.1 of Capromys pilorides. NCBI lineage: Eukaryota > Metazoa > Chordata > Mammalia > Rodentia > Capromyidae > Capromys > Capromys pilorides. The sequence goes on from PVKN010006794.1 coordinate 9,246, forward strand.
ATTTTATGCTAGGAATCAAACTCAGGAACTTGTGCTTGCCAGGCAGGTGCTTAAGGCCCTGAGCTATCTCCCTGGCCCTTTTAATTTTCTTTTGAATTTTTAATATTTATTGTTTATAAAAAGCATCAAAATGTCTAACATCAACTGTTGTTTGGTATACAAAGTAAAAAATAACAACAGAAATAAATTCCTATATAAACTGTAATGAAAATACCAACAGAACACTACAGTGAAAATATTCCTTACTTCAATCATCATACTGAAGGCAGTTTTCACACAAGGCATCAACACATTCCATACATACGTGTTGCTTACACAGACATCATATGTGTTTTGCTATGCTGGCCCTTCTTTTTTTTGTCTTTTTGAGACAGGGTCTCGCTATGCAGTTCAGGCTGGCCTTGAGCTCACTTTTGTAGCCCAGGCTGGTCTCGACCTCTCACCGATCCCTTTCTCAGCCTCCCAAGTGCTGGGATTACAGGCGTGCGCCACCACGCCCGGCTCTTATGCTGGCCCTTCTAGTGGTACATACTTGACATCTCACTGGTTTTCTGTTTGGCAGGAGATTATTATATTATACAATCTATATTTAGCAGGAACATAAAATATGGACACAATCAATACTAAATTCCTAGTATGTATTGCACATCTAGAATAAATATTGTTGGGCATATAGCTCAATGGATTAAGAGCCTGCCTGGCAAGTGCAAGGTCCTGAGTACAATTCCGAGTACCAGAAAAAGAAAGGAAGAAAGAAAGAAAGAATAAATATTAACATGTTCACACCAGCTATGTACCTGCTTGCTTACAAAACTTAAAAGAACATGAGAAATAACTTCCCATATGAACTGCAATGAAAATACCAACAGAACACTGCAACAAAAAATAATCTTTAACCGTGAGACGAGGGCGGTGTTCACACATGACAACTGCATGTCCCCTATACAGTTACCAGTTACACTGACAGCACACATGTTTTGTTTCCCTGAACTTTTTTGGAGATTTTTTTTATTTTTTATTTTTTTAGTCTTTTTGAGACAGGGTCTTGCTATGCAGTTCAGGCCTTGAGCGCACTTTTGTAACCCAGGCTGGTCTTGAACTCACATTGATCTTCCTGCCTCAGCCTCCCAAGTGCTGGTATTACAGGCGTGCCCCACCACATCTGGCTTCTGAGATTCTGCTTTACACTGGTGTATTTTGCTTCAGATATTTTCAGTAGAATTTTTAGTTTCCTGGATACTGGCTTAAATATGTTTTATGGATTCCATTTCTTTCCTATGTTGGATGTTCATAGTTTCCATCATTGTCTTAAGCACAGCTGCTGCTCCTGCTGCTGCTGCCATAGCCGCCGCCGTCGCCGCCGCCGCCGCCGCCGCCGCCGCCTCCTCCGCCTCCTCCTCCTCCTCCTCCTCCTCCTCCTCCTCTTCTTTCTCTTAAAATCTGTATCTGCTCTAAAGTCACTAAGCATGCTTTTCATTATGGTCACCATCTCTATAGTTCTCTGAGAAATTATTATTTTTGCAGTACTGGGGATTGAACTAAGACCCTGCACTTGCCAGGCAAGCAGTAATTCTACTGAGCTCTCTCCCTGACCCTGAGAAATTATTTCTGATTTATTTTTATTTTTATTTATTATGATTGGCTCAGCCTGCACTGGGCGTGAGGCTGGAACAGCATGTGGTGCCAGGGATTGAACTGTGGTCCCTGTGGTTGCCTAAGCTTGCCTAAGAAGGTGCTTCCGACCACTGAGCCATCTCACTGGCCACCCTGATTTTTTTAACATCTAATTTAATTTTATTAAAGCTCTTTTATTTATTTGTGTTTTGGCCAGCTCAGCCTGCCCTGGAGGTGGGGCTGGCGCAGCATGTGGTGCCAGGAATTGAGCCATGGTTCCTGTGGTTGCCTAAAGTTTCCTAGGCAGGTGCTTTAGGCCACTGAGGCATCCAGCTGCCCACCCATCCCACCCCGTTTTTTTTTAAACTTTATGTTATTGCAGGTTCAGCCTGCCCTGGTGGTGGGGCTGGCGCAGCGTGTGGTGCCAGGGATCGAACTGCAGTCCCTGCAGTTGCCTCAGCTTTCCTAAGAAGGCGCTTTAGACCACTGAACCATCTCACCGGCCCCTCTGATTAAATTTTTTTCTAGAACCTCCTTCATTTGTATTGTTATTCCCATATGGGAGAGGCCAGGGAGGTAGACTTTGGATTGTCCTACCTCACTGCCTCCTGGGTTTGCCTTTGGTGAACCAGATGTCTGAGGTTGCATCTTGTTTAAGTATCTTCTCATTTTCTATTTTGTTTTAGTTTAATTATTCAGTTGATGGTTGTAAAGTGCCTATGGTGAGCTGCTTTATTGGTAGTATTTAGAACCCTTAGGAAATGACTTCTTTTTTTTTTTTTAATGGCTGGCTCAGCCTGCTCTGGGGGTGGGGCTGGTGCAGCATGTGGTGCCCGGGATCGAACTGCGGTCCCTGCGGTTGCCTAAGCAGGCCCTTCAGACCTCTGAACCATCTCTCCGGCCCCAGGAAATGACTGTTTCTTAAGAGGTGTCTTTCAGGTGTCGCCGTATGCTGGGTTTTGAGCATGGTGCGAGATCCTGCCTCCTCAAGTTATTGAGGACGAGAAGTCGCTGCCTGCGTGGCACAGCCCTTCGTTCTTTGGCCCAAGTATGACAATAGTACCAGGCAAAACAGCTGTTTGGATAAGTGGTACAATCAGGAATAGCATCAAAGACGGTGTAGAAAAGGGCAAACAGGGCCTGACAGGGCCTGACAGGGCCTGACAGCTCAGCAGACTAAAGCACCTACCTGCTTAGGCAGAGCGCAGCGGCCGGGATCGATCCCCAGCGTTCGACGCCAGCCCTGCTAGTGGGGGTGCACTGAGACGGCAATTGAGACTGGCTGCGGTGGTGCGCGCCGGGACTCCCAGTACTTGGGAGGCGGAAAACAGGAAAATCACTGAGTCCAATGTACTTAGTGAGACCCTGTAGACCCTGCCCCAAATACAGAAAATAAATAAATAAATAAATGGACAAATAGAAAGAAAATGGCGAACAAAGGATGACCAGGTAGCTCAGTGGATTAAAGTGCCTGCTTAGGCAGACGCAGGGACCGGGTGGCTGGAGTTCAGTCCTGGTGAGCGTGCCATGCCAGCCCCACCTATGGGGTGCCCTGAGAGGATGACAGAGACTGGGCGTGGTGGCGCAGGTGCCTGTAATCCCAGCACTTGGGAGGCTGGAAGCGGGAGGATCACTAGGAGTCTGAGCTGTGTAGCGAGACCCCATAGACCCCAATGACAGAGATAATTATTAATTTACCACCTCCAGCTGTACAATGATCTAGGTTAGTGGTAATATAACAAACTAAAACAAACTAGAGGGCTGGCCAAATAGCTCACTGGATTAAAGGTCCTGCAAGCAGGTGCAGGGGTCGGGGCTTCAATCCCTGGGCCTGCCATGCTGGTCCTGCCCCCGGGGCACACTGAGCCGGCAGTTGAGACTGGGCGTGGCGGCACATGCCTGTAATCCCAGCTCTTGGGAGGCTGTAAACAAGCGGATCATTGTGAGTCTGACCTAGTATTGAGATCCGGCAAACCCTGTAGACCCTTCCCTAAAAAAAAAAAAAATAAATAAATAAATAATTAAAACCAGAAAATTATATATAGTAACTAGCCTTCCACATGCCAATTTTATCCTCAAAGAAATAAATTAAAAGGAGTCTGGGAAAAAGTAGAGAAATAGAAGAAGAAAATGAGATTAGAAGCAAGGTTGAAGAACAGAGGATGACCATACAAACTTTGGAAAGCTGCTGGAGGAGAAACTAACGGGAATACAGGACAGGAAGAACAGAACAGCCACCACGAGAAAAGTAGAAACCACGTTTACACTTATAAAATCAAGATCAAACAATGAAGAAGAAAACCCACGCTCCCCTGCCCCACCCTGAAAAGAAACAGACAAGAGGGCCAGGGAGATAGCTGTGTAGAATAAGTGCTTGCCTGGGAGGGGCAAGGTCCTGAGCTCAGTCCTGCAAACACAAAACCTAACAAGAGAGCAAGGAAAACAGCTCACCTCGAGGTTTGCCTCTGCTGCCGCTGAGAGACGGCATGCGGCTCTATCCCAGCAAGCCAGCAGCACTTTCGGGTGCTGCAGCAGAGAACCCCGAAACCCTGAAGTGCAGGCTGGCTTCTGGCTGTGAAGTTGCAACCAGACCTCCCCAGCCCACAGCGGACCCTGCACTTCCTGTGGGCTCGAACCCAGCCGGCGCTGCGAGCTGAAGCCAGCAGCTGCCCCTCTCCTAGATGGCTCTCAGCCACCTGCCTGTTCCGTGGGGCAGCCAAGCCCGCCCCAGTGTCCACGCTGCTGAGCCACTAGGGCATCTCTGCGGGGGCCTGTGGGGTGCCAGCCGTCACTGCGCCTGCAGGTTTGAACTGTTCCTCTTCACTCAGACAGAAGACATCAGCCACCTCCTCTTCCTCTTCTAAATTTTCTCCTTTCGCTCTCCCCATGGGCTTCAGTGCTTTCTTCTGTTCATCCTGCGTTCCGTGGACCCCTTTCTCCCTTCTCCACCTGGCACTGCTGTATTTCAGTGTTTGCACAGCAAATACTAGACGGGCTCTTCCTTTGCTGGTTACCACCCTGCGTCTTTCTGCAAGTCCTTCCTGCTGCTGCCTCCCTTTTTGGGCAGGGCACCGCTGTTCGCTTTTCTGTTCTTTGCAGGTCTTTCTGATGTTGCACCTGCTTGTCCACCTGTCAGCTTACCAGTGTGGTCCACTTTTTTTTTTTTTGAGGAACTGGGTACTGAACTCAGGCCCTTGTGCTTGCCAGGTAACTGTTTATTCTGCTCCACAATTTTTTTGAATAGTTTTTTGGGAAGAAACAGTTTGTTCCTCCCCTGCTACAGCACAGAAAACTCTGAAAAGATCTAAGGGTATTTTCAGTTTGGCTTGTGAGATGTTACAATAAAAACATTTTTTTGAGTGGGGGTGGTAGGACCAGGGTTCAAACTCACGACCTTACACTTGCCAGGCAGGTACTTGGGCCATGGAGCTATCTCTCCAGCCCCAATAAACACATTTTTGAGGATGGCTATAGCTATATGGCTATGGCTACTTCTACATGTTTTACTTATGTTTCATCATTTGTGTATTTCACAATATCTTGTGGAATTTCTTTTTTTTTTTGCAGGACCAGGGTTCGAACTCACAACCCTGCACTTTCCAGGCAGGCACTTGTGCCACGGAGCTATCTCCCCAACCCCTTGGAATTTCATTTGTTGAAACCAATTTCCAACATTCAATGGCAGTGGTAGCATTCTGTTCTGTAGGATTTACCCCTCTCAAGATCTTCACATTTTCAGGTATGGTTCTAACGTTGGATTATTCTATCTGGCTGTGTGACCATTTTGTACCCTTTGATTAGTCAAATAAGTACTGACATTGCTGTTTATTTATTTAGTCTTTTTTTTTTTTTTTTTTTTGAGACAGGGTCTCACTATGCAGTTCAGGCTGGCTTTGAGCTCACTTTTATAGCCCAGGCTGGTCTAGAACGCACATTGATCATCCTGCCTCAGCCTCCCAAGGGCTGGGACTACAGATGTGCGCCACCACGCCTGGCGACATTGCTGTTTGTGTCATCTAATCAGGAAGGTCTTCATTCCGTGTCTATCTTGGTCAACACTTGCTACATTTCACTGTTATAGGAACTCTGCTTCACACTATACTGAATTGGGCTACTTCTTTGGATCAAGATTCCCAAATACTGGGCTGGCCAAATAGCTCAGAGGATTAAAGCACCTGCTTAGGCGGACGCCGCAGCCAGGGTTCGATGCCCGGCATGCCAAGCAGGCCCTACCCCTGGGGCACGTTGAGACGGCAATTGAGACTGGGTGTGGTGGCATGACCTGAACATAGGCGGATCACTAGAGTCCGATCTACCCTATAGACCCTGTGGATCCTTACTAAAATACAAAGATTCCCAAATACTGAACTGGCATAGAGACAAACTTTAGGTGCTGAGCAACCGCTTTTCAAAATGTCCTGCATCTTCTACATGGCTTCCAACGACATCCTGTCTTGAAAGATATTTTTAGCCAACAGTGTTCGCAATTCAAGAGTAGAGAAACAGCATCTTCACGGGTCTGGTGAGCGCCCCCTTGCTACATCAGTTTATTTTTTCAATGTATTTAGTACAGGTCTCACTACACAGGTCGGACTCACAGTGATCCTCCTGTTTTCAGCCTCCCAAGCGCTGGGATTACAGGACCGCACCACCATGCCCAGTGTCGGCTTCACTGTAACACGCATCTTCATCCCTCTGGTCAATTCTGAAAAGCCAGATGCTGACGCGAGAACAGATGCTGGACCTGTCTTCTGCATATATGGATTAACTAGTGGTGTGTCCAAATCTACATTCACGTTTTCTGCCCCAGATGGTGTAGAAAAAGGGCCCTGATCCCACACGCTGGGCCCCCAGCCTGCTGCCTGCTGCCTCTTTAGCCCTCACCAGCCAGTGTATGCGTAATGACTAAGCTTGGGATCCTTGTCTCCACTTTCCACGGGCTGGGATTACAGGCAGATGCACCATGGCAAACCTGTCTTGAAAGATATTTTTAGCCAACAGTGTTCGCAATTCAAGAGTAGAGAAACAGCCTCTTCACGGGTCTGATGAACGCCCCCTTGCTACATCAGTTTATTTTTTCAATGTATTTAGTACAGGTCTCACTACACAGGTCGGACTCACAGTGATCCTCCTGTTTTCAGCCTCCCAAGCGCTGGGATTACAGGACCGCACCACCAGGCCCAGTGTCAACCAGTCTCAGCGTGCCCGTAGGGCGGGGCCAGCATGACACACTGGGGGTCAAACTCTGGTCCCTGCATCTGCCTAAGCAGGTGCTTTAATCTGCTGAGCTATCCAGCTGGCCCCTCGGAAGATATTTTTGTTGAGTGAAAATTCTTATTTGGTAGTTTTCTCTCAGCATTTTTTAAAGATAACTTTGTCTTCTGTTTTCTGTTGTTACTGATCAAAAGCAGACTCTAAATGTAATCGGATTTTTTTCTGTTTTTAATATATTTTTGACTTTGCTGTGGCATAATTTAACTATCTGCATGTGGATTTCTCAAAATCCTACTTGGGATATTTTAGCTTCTTGATCTTGGATATTGGTATCTGTAACTGTCTTTCCAAACTTGTTTCTGTTATATTCTTTTCATTCTAAGGGTCTAACCAAGCTTATATTAGACTTTCATACTATATCATTAATATAAGGTATGTCAATATGTGTTGGAGACTGAAGCCAGGGGCTATAGCTCCTAGCCTTTGTTTTCTTCCCCTTCTTTCCATTTTGTCTCTCCTAATTTTTACTTTGTAAAAAAGACAGATTCTGCATATTGATTTTTTTGGAAAAAACTATCACATGCTAAGTATAAACTATTTTTAAAAAATTCTTTGTGTGTTGTTTTGAGACTGGGCTATGCAGTTCATGCTGGTCTTGAACTTGCAGTGATTCTCCTGCCTCAGCCTCCCAAGTACTGGGAATACAGGTGTGAGTCACCATGCCTAGTTTAAAATTTCAGTGTTTATAGATCTTCATAACAGATTACTGAGGGGCCGGCAAGATAGCTCAGCGGTCTAAAACGCCTATGTAGGCAACTGCAGGGACCGCGTGGTTTGATCCGCAGCACCACATGCTGTGCCAGCCCCACCCCCAGGGCAGGCTGAGCTGGCTGTAACATAAATAAATAAATGAAGTTTAAAAGGACTCAACACTATATATATATATATATATATATATATATATATATATATATGTTACTGAATTAGAAGACTTTAAAAAAATGCTGAAACACACAAGAACAGGATTTAGACCAGGAAAGGTACATCATTTCATCACAAGAAATAAAATCCATACTTAGAGGCTATTGGACAGCTGCAGTTTTAGGTCTATGATAGCATTTCCAACTCTGGAGGGTGATTAGGTTTGGAACGATAGCAGTTGGAGAGGGCCGGCAAAACAGCTCAGCAGACTAAGTGCCTGCTTAGGTAAGCACAGATACTGGGGTTCGATCCCCCATACCACATGCCCTGCCCCTGGGCATGCTGAGACAGCAACAGAGACTGGGCAGGCATGGTGGCTTGCGCCTGTAATCCCAGTGCTGGGGAGGCTGAGACAGGAGGCTCAGACAAGTCTGAGCTGTGTAGTGAGACCCTGTAGCAAAAGAATACTTTTACATAAATGTAGCCTGGGAAGAGAGAAGGAGCAAAAGTTCAAAATGATTGGATGATACTGAAAAATTTTTGTCTGCTTACTTTTCATTTATTGAGACAGGGTCTTGCTATGTAACTCAGTCTGGCCTGGACTTACTATGTGGCCCAAGCTAGCATCAAACCCACAGTGGTGGTACTCCTGCCTCAGCCTCCTGAGTGCTGGGATTACAGGTATGTGCCACCATGCCCAGCACATTACTGAAAATCTTAATGGGTTAAAACAAAGTCAAGGGCAGTTGGGCGTGGTGGCGCATGTCTATAATCCCAGAGCTTGGGAGGCTGAGGCAGGAGGATTGATGTAAGTTCAAGACCAGCCTGGGTTACAAAAGTGAGCTCAAGGCAGCCTGAACTGCATAGCGAGACGAGCCCCTGTCTCAAAAAGACAAAAAACAAAACAAAGTCAAGGGTCAGCCCAAAGAACTGCTTAGGCAGATGCAGCAGGCAGGGTTCAATCCCCACACGCCATGCTAGCCCCACCCCAGGGTGTGCTGAGGGCGGTGGTTGAGACCGAGAGTGGTAGCACCTGTAACCACAGCTCCTGGGAGGCGGCACACAGGCCGATCTAAGCAGCGAGACTCTGGAGACCTTGTACTAAAATACAAAAATATAAAATGAAACAAAACAAACAAACCAACAAAGTCAAAAGATCAACTCACCTGCTTGGATTCATTGAAATATTTGCAGTCACAATTTTTTTTTTTTTTTTTGAGATAGGGTCTCGCTATGCAGTCCAGGCTGGCCTTGAGCTCACTTTTGTAGCCCAGGCTGGTCTCAAACTCACACTGATCCTCCTGCCTCAGCCTCCCAAGTGCTGGGATTATAGGCGTGTGCCACCAAGTACCAGGGATTGAACTCAATACCTTGCACTTGCCAGGCAAGCACTTACTCCACTGAGCTATCTCCCTGGCCCAAACACTATATATTTTTTCCATTTGTTTTCTTGTTTTTTTTTTTCCCCCTCGGGACCTGGGTTCAAACTCACGAACTGCATTTGCAAGACAGGCACTTGTGCCATGGAGCTGTCTCCCTGCGCTACCTCCCCGGCCCCTCCACTTGTTTTCTTGTAAAGAGATAGATGTAAACAGCTATACTATTTTACCCTTAAGAAACTATGCGCCAACTTCAGAGACAGAGAACTTCCTAACGTAACAGAGCTTAAGTCTTTGCAACTATATACAACACAACTGGTTGTTTATAAAAGTGATCCTGAGTTCGATCCTCAGTCCCGCAAAAAATAAACAAAAAAACAAAAGTGAACATGAAATTTCGGACAATGGATAAGAAATTTTCCCTAAATTTAAAGCGAATTCAATAGGTGGAATTACTTTACTTTACTTTACTGGTAACTTAAAACTGACATCGGTGGAACTCGTTCTGGGTCAGTTTGCCACTCAGTGCTTTTTCACAAATATCCATTTCTTTCATCTAGATTTTGAAACTTTATTTGAAAGAGGGCCACTCAGAGCACACCACATAAATTTTAGTGTTAGGTGTACATTTAGTAGTTCAAAGCTTTTTTTTTTTTTGGCTGGCTCAGGCTGCCTTAAGAGCAGGTGTGGGGATTGAACCACCGTCCCCTGTGCCTGACAGGGATTGCCCGCACAGGCACTTAAGCCATCGAGCTAACCTGAAAGCCCCTAGTGTACATTTAATAGTGTGTACATAAGTAGAGTACAGCCGGGCGTGGTGGCGCACGCCTGTGATCCCAGCACTTGGGAGGCTGAGGCAGGAGGATCCATGCGAGTTCGAGATCAGCCTGGGCTACAGAAGTGAGGTCAAGGCCAGCCTGAGCTGCAGAGCGAGACCCTGTCTCAAAACCACAAAAATAAATAAATAAATAATAGAATATATTTTCAGGATAGAATAATACATACACAGAAAAATGAAAATTAAATTTAAAGCAACTGAAGACAAAAAATTACGAATATGAAAACATTCAAAGTGGCAGTGATAAAACAGTCTGCCGCCCACTCAGGCCACGCCATGCGTCTTCAGTAAGGTGTACTCTTTCTTTTTTTTCTTTTTTTATTTTTATTATGGCTGGCTCGGCCTGCCCTGGGGGCAGGCCTGGTGCAGCATGTGGTGCCGGGAATCGAACCACAGTCCCTGTGGCTGCCTAAGCTTTACTAAGCAGGCTCTTTAGACCGCTGAACCATCCTGCCAGCCCAGGTGTACTCTTTCTTAGTGATACAAGCAGCCAAGACGACAGCAGAAATCCTATAAGGGAGGTGAAGCCAGGAGGAAGGATCTCCAGCTCACCAGCCACAGGCAGCTCCACAGATTACAGAGCCCCACGTGCCCAGGCCTGCAGAGAGATGAAGAGGAAGCGCCATGGCAACGGTGGGACGGAAGGTTGGGCAGATCCAAGCGCAAAGTCCAAGGAAAGCCCCAAAGCGCATCAAACCTAAACGATGGTTCTCCAAAGTACACACGTTCTTCTGTGCTTTCTGGGATCAAATTTCTCCACGAACATTTTTCCCCCCTAGTAACAGAGACTGAACTCGGGACCTTGTGCTTGCCAGGGAAGCATTTATTCCACTGAGCTATCTCCCTGGCCTCTCCAAGAACTCTTACGTAGGGTGACACGCATTTTCTGGCACCATCAAATGACTGTCCTTTCTGGTGGAATATACTGATGGGTATTCTGGGCACGTAGATGCAACTGGACCATTATGTGAGCAAAGTACAACCCTATGTCTTTTTATCGGTCTCATCAGTATTGAACTACTTCCACACGCTTGCTCCCGTTTCCTTTTTTCCCCCCTAGTACTGGGGAATTGAACTTGGGACTTGAACTTGCCAGGCAGGCACTTCCGCTGCTGAGCTATCTCCCTGGTCCCCAGATGTTTGATTCAAATCCCATAAACTTTCTATGTATTTGGTACAAGGTCTCACACTCGGCTTGGCCTCACAGTGATCCTCCTGTTACCAGCCTCCCCAGTGCAGGGCTTACAGGCGTGTGCCATCACACTCAGACTCCTGGGCATGGGGCTGGCGCAGCACGTGGTGCCAGGGATTGAACCCTGGTCCCTGCGCTTAGGCACACATTTTCTTTCTTTTTGCATTATGGCCGGCTCAGCCTGCCCTGGGGGTGGGGCTGGTGCAGCATGTGGTGCTGGGGATCGAACCACGGTCCCTGGGGTTGCCTAAGCTTTCCTAAGCAGGCGCTTTAGACCACTGACTCATCTTGCCAGCCCAGGCACACATCCATTTTCTCAAACTACACTTCAATATTAATGCCCAAAGGCCATGGCAAGGGAGGCTGACATGTAGATGACAAATACAAATGCTGAAGTCACACGGTTATCATGATATTCAGAGTCCTCAGTCATTTCTCTTGCTCTGCCGGCTTCACCATCCAGCTGGGCAAGAACACACCACTGTCTGAGTGTATTTCGATAGGAACGAAGCTTGCGATCCTCTTGCAGCCGAGTTACAGGCATGCGCCGCCACTCAGCCACGCTGCCCCCACCTCCCACCTTTTCTTGGTACTGTCGTTTGGACAACTTCCTTGCAACTCTTCAAGTTCACTAATCTTTCTTCATAAATTCAAGCTTTAGGTTTACCTAATGTTCTTTGTTGTTGTCGCACACAATTTCTAAACTATAGGCAGGCACTTGTGCCACGGAGCTATGTCCCCGACTCCTTGTAAATCTGTTTCTGTTATTTGATTTCTGCTAGTTTGTTCTCTGGGTGTTTGATTTTGTTATCCATTCGCTTTTGTCCATTCATAAATTACCAAAAAGTAATTTAATTTGTTTTAGTCATAGGACATAGCTTGTATGAAATGAATTTTAAATTTACTGAGACTTTTGTTTTATGGCTCAGAATATAGACTGTCTTGGGCCAGCGAGATAGCTCAGCAGTCTAAAGCGCCTGCTTAAGAAAGCTTAGGCAACCGCAGGGACCGTGGTTTGATCCCTGGCAACACATGCTGTGCCAGCCCCACTCCCAGGGCAGGCTGAGCCGGCCATAACATCAAGTTTAGAGAAGGATGCTCAGGGGCTGGGGAGACAGCTCAGTGGAATAAGTGCTTGCCTTGCAAGTGCAAGGTCCTGAGCTCAATCCCCAGTACTGGGGGGAAAAAAATGTTCAAAAGCTCATAAAGCATCTCCACCAAAGTTACCTTTAAAAACAAACAAAAAATAGGATATAAACTGTCTTACTCTTTGTTCACTTGAAAAACAAACAAACAAACAAACAAACAAAAAAAACCCTATGTATTCCATTACTGGGTGTTTTTATTTCTTTTTGTGGTACCAGGGATTGAACTCAGGACCCTGTGCTTGCCAGGCAAGTGCTTACTCTACTGAGCTATCTCCCAGGCCCAGGGTGGTGTTTTAGAATATCAACCGAGACAAGTTGCTAATGTTTTGATTCAAGGGCTCAGTGTTAATGAATTTCTTCTATGGTACTGAATTCTTGGCCTATCAGCTAAGAGTCTTATTGACATAGTTATAGAATTTTTTCTTCTTGCATTCCTATAAACATTCTGATTTTAACATTTTAAAGCCTTGTAATTAAGGTACATAAATGCTTAGGGATGTTAGTATTTGCTTGAGCGGGTACTGCATCATTATATATTCTTTATTATTGATTTTTTTTTTCTTTTTTATGTATTTAGTATAGTCTCACTACACAGCTCAGACTCGTGGTGATCCTGTTTTCAGCACACCCAGCGGCTTGTGGTGCCGGGGATTGAACCCTGGTCCCTGTGCTTACCCAAGCAGGCGCTTAGTTTACTCAGCTATCTCACCAGCCTATTGGTGATTTTACTCGGTCTATTTTGTTTAACAATTCCATAATTGCTGCAACTCTTTTTTTTTAAAGTTTATTTTCTTCAACCACATTACATATTTGTTTGTGTTATGGCCGGCTCAGCCTTCTCTGACGGGTGGGGGGTGGCGCAGCATGCGGTGCCTGGGATTGAGCCACGGTCCCTGCGGTGGCCTAAACTTGGAGACACACGTGCTTTAGACCGCTGAGCCATCTCACCAGCCCTCTTCCCATTTCTCAGTATTTATTATATATTTTGGTCCTTCTTTACACATGCCTAATTGCCTTAAGTCTCCAGTCTCACGTTATATCCATGTATTTAGATACGTCACAAGCTTATCCTTCATTACAGCAGAATGGTTCTCCGTTGTACAGAATAAACACATCTTTAGCACTCACTGAAGGATACTTGGGCTGTTTGCAAGGTTTAGTTACTACCAACTGCGCCACTACAAACATGGGTGTGCACAGATCAACTGTGGCATGATGCTTCTTTCAGGAAGACACCAAGGAGAATATCTGGGGCAAATGGAACTTCTTTTTGTAGGTTTTTTTTTTAGGAATTTTCACACTAATTTCCACAGTGGTTGTACCAGTTGACACTTTCACCAACAGTGAAGAAGAGTTTCTTTTCTCACTGTCCCAGTACCATTTATTATCGGTTTGTATTTAGAAAATAGTCTCTTTCTTCTCTCATCTTTTTGAGACAGGGTCTTGCTATGCAATTCAGGCTTGCTTTGAGCTCACTTTTGTAGCCCAGGCTGGTCTCGAACTCACATTGATTCTCCTGCCTCAGCCTCCCAAGTGCTGGGATTACAGGTGTGCACCACCACACCTGGCATGAAAATAGCCATTCTTTCTAGAGATGCGATCTAAAGATTTTAACTCCCTTCAGTGAGCAGTTTTTCATGTATCTATTTCCTATTTCTCTTTTTGAGAAGTGTTTGTTCATTTTAGATACCCATGGTGGATTGGGTCTTTACATGTGGGGGATGATTTAAGTTCTTTATATATTCAAGGTATTAGTCCTTTCAGGAACAGCTGGCATTTTTTTTTTTTTTTCCTTCTCACACTGTCTCTTCATTCTATTGATGGTTTCTGTTGCTGTACAAGACTTTTTAGTAAGATAAGATCCCCCCCGGTTGTTGATTCTTTGTGCTCTTTCCTGAGTGATGGGATTTTATTAAGTTTGTGGCTACACCAATGCCTTCAAGAGTTCTATTTTTTCTTGCAGAAGATTTAGTGTTTCTGTTTTAATATTTAGATCTTTGACCCATTTCAATTTTAAGTTAGTTGATAGTGACAGCTCTGAGTGTAGCTTTAATCTTTGGCATGTGGAAAGCCAGTGTTTCCAGAACCATTAAAGAGGCTATCTTTTGGGGCCAGGGAGATAGATCTGTGGCACAAGTGCCTGCCTGGCAAGTGCAAGGTCGTGAGTTTGAACCCTGGTTCCGCCAAAAAAAAAAAAAGGCTATCTTCTTCCAGTGAAGGCATTTGGGTTCTTTACTAATAAGGTGGCTGAGTGTGTCTGGAGTTGCCTCTGCATCATTTTATAGTTTGATCCACTGATCCTCAGGTCTGGTTTTTGTTTTCTGCTAGAACTACAGTTTTTATCATGTCGCTTTGTGGTGTAATTTCAAGTTGAGGATTATGATGCTCCCTGCCTTGTCTTTGTTGCACAAAATTGCTTTTGCTATTCTAGGTCTCTTCTGGTTCCAAATGAATTTTAGGATTGTTTTCTCTAATTTCTGAGAGACAGTGTTTGCATTTTGGGACTGTATTGAATCTGTATAACAATTTTAGAAGTATGGCCATTTTCACTATATTAGTTTTTCTTACCCAAGAACAAGTGTGTCATTCATTTTCTGGTATGATTCTTGATCTTGCAGTTTTCAACGTCTCTTAGTTCTTTTGTCAGATTGTTTCCTAGGTATTTCTTTTCTTTTTATAAATTTTTATGCATGTGGTACAGGGTCTGGCTATGCAGCTGACTTGTAGCGATCCTCCTGTTTCAGCCTCCCTGGCGCTGGGACTACAGGCATGCACTACCACCAGTCAGGTTCAGTTGCTGGCTCGGTGGGCCCAGCATGGCATGTGGTACCAGGGACTGAATGCCGTTCACTGCACTTGCAAGGCATGTGCATAGACTACTGAGCTCTCTCTCGAACCCCTTTTTTTTGAATGCTGTTGTGAAACGTGTTGGTTCCCTTTATTTCAGAATATGTGCCATTTATATATAGGGAGAGGTACTGCGTTTTGAATTTGACATTGTATTCAGCTATGCTATTGCATTAGGTCATTATCTAAGTCTCCTGGTGGCTTTGTCTTCCATGCAGTTATCACGTCATCTGCAAAAAAATAATTATCTTCACTTGCTATCCTTAGTACTTTTCATTCTTGTCTAATTGCTCTGGCTAATGAATAAGAATGGTGACAATGGACTTCCTTTTTTTGGGGGGAGGGGGGTTACGGGGAATTAAACTCAGGACACTGGGCTTGCCAGGAAGACACTGTACCACCGAGCTAAATCCCTGGCCCACCACCCTTGTCTTGTTCCTGAGTCTCGAGTGAATCAGTTTGTCTACTTAGAATGATGATTTTGTCAGATGGTTTTTATCAGATTGAGGTAAAAGATTTCTATCCCAATTTTCCTTTTTTTTTTAAAGAGTGGATGTTGAACTTGTCAAATACCTTTCTGCATCTATTGAGATGGTTATGGTTTTTGTCCTTGGCTCTATTAGAATGGTTTATTAACTTTTATGGACCAATCTCATTGATGAACACAGATGCAAAAATCTTCAATACAGTACTGAAGATTATACACCACGACCAAGTAGGATTTATCCCAGGGAAATAGGCATGGTTTAACATTTGCAAAGCCAATGAACTTTTTTTGTTTGTTTTTTTGCAGGACTGAGGTTCCAACTCACGACCTTGCACTTGCCAGGCAGGCACTTATGCCACGGAGCTATCTCCCCGGCCCCTAGCCAAAGAGCTTTTTACACCTTCCTTTTCTCATGAGAACAGTGGCAGAGTAGTAGCTACATATATGCAAATATGATTCTAAGAACATATTCAACAAGTATTTCATAAATAATTGAAACCTGTGAATAAAATGTGGCCCAGCCCGTTAGCACCACTGCAGTGAACAATGTACAGATGGTTTGATCACCCTAGCCTGTAAAACACAGATCTTTTCAAAATCTAATGAAAACTAATTCTGTATCAGCAAGGCTCTCATGCTGACTACTGGTGGTTTGTGTCACAAAGTTCCCTTGCTGTGTAGAAAATCTGGACAGTTTTCCTAGCCCCCTTTACTTCCATTCATTTATTTCTGCTCCTTTTTAATTGTTCATTTTCCTTTTTCCAGCATTTCCTGTTCCCAAATTATCACTACTCCCTAAGCTGAAGGATTTCCTTATAATTTTCTTATCTATGTATCTGAAATGAAAACACTGTTTATTTATTTATTTATTTGTGTCTCCCTACCTTCCTCTTCCTGGAACAGGAAATAACTTTATTTTTCAGGACTGGGGCTTGAATTCAGGACCTTCCCACTGGGATGCATCCCCAGCTCTTATTTTCAGATAGGGTCTTAAAAAACAAACTCAAAGTCACTGAGTATGAAGGCACATGCTTGTAATTCCCTCGCTCAGGAGGCTGAGGCCGGAGGATCAAAGCCAACCACCTGAGTTTGAGGTCAGCTCTAAAACAGGCAGAGTCTTGGTAAGTTTATAATTTAGCTAGGGTGGGCGAACTGGTGATCCTCTGCCTCAGTCTTTTAAGTGCTAGGATCAGTTATGCACCACAATACCCAACGCCTCAACGTTTTCATGTTCATTGGTACTCTTCCAGATCCTGAAGTTCATTTATCCTCTATTTCATGGGTAACGTACACTGAGAAACACTGCTTCCTTCTGTTATTCTTTCCTTCATGAATCATCCACACAGATAAAGGATATCAACTACTTAGCAGACAGACTCTTCCTTTTTGGCGCGATGAATAAACTGCCAATTAAGCAACCTCCTGAAAGCCAAAGACTACAATAACTGTTTAATCTTTACATTTTGTTGTGCTCAACCGGAGGGACATTCACAAGGAGTAAAATCAGCCCAGATGGCATTTCTTTTTCTCTAGCAAGGGGCACGTGACTAAATTTAACAGGCTATCAGCAGAGATAACTAAAATCAAAACATTTGTTTATCACCCTTTAGGTTTGTGTTTGAATTCTCCCTTTCCTTTGGTTTTGGAACTTATTTTCACACAAGGTCTTACTTAGTACAGGTTGGTCTTGAACTCACTATGTACCTCAGGCTGGGCTCAAACTTGTGATCCTCCTTCTCCCACCTCATGAGGGCTGGGTTATGAGAGTGTGTCACCACGCCCGGCTATACAATGTATTAAATTCTTTGAAGTCATTAACAAGGGTATATAGCACCTTTTCTTTTTTACTGACTGGGCTTTGGTTTGCCACATGCAAATAAGTATTTTCTAATTAAAAAAAGAGGCATTCCAAGTCATGGTGGAAGCTGAGGCAGCAGGATTAAAAAATCTGAAGGCAGCCCAGGCAAGTTAGTAAGACCTTGTCTCAAAATACGAAACAGAATGGTGGATGTACCTTGCTCTGGCTTTCATTTCCCTAATCCCCAATGAACCCTATGTCCTAATATTGTTTAATTGTTTAAATACCATTCTATGTCCCCTTGCTGATAATTAGCAATTTGCAACTCAGCAGAAGAATTTTAACAATATATTTTCTGCCAAATGAAGCAGCGTGCTCAGTAAAGACACGTTAATATAACATATTAATAAACCAGAAATGAGAAGTCCTACAGTTTAGAGAACTATCATCTGCATAGCTCTCAGGTTATCTTTTGGTCCTAATCCTGCAGCTCAGGTAACTGCCATTGTGTAATGGAGCCAGACTTGCCTACACCTGACATCCATGCTTTATCAGGCTGGGCTTTCCGTCCAATCACATCAGCTGAATGGAGCTCAGCCTTCCTTTTTCACAGCGCTGGGCTCTGCCCTGGGTCAGCAGTGGGGAGCCTATGGCATGTGTCATCAGAGCCAGCGCCTTCCTCAGCCTCCTAATCTCTTTACCTAAAAAATGAAGACTTACATTTAAACCCTGTAAGCAATTAATTTCTGACCCCAGCTATAGCACCATAACACCAGAATACTCCATCTAAACTTGGCATAGTAAGCCAGGAATTTGACATCATCAGCCATGTTTTAGGCTCAATTTAGCTAACTTTAAATCTTAAGTGATTCTGTATCAAGCAGTACTGCCTGTTCTGTAATATGTAGAGACTAGAAAATCTTTTTAACTAAAAAAGTTGTTTTTTTAATAAATGAATAAATGTTCAGAAACATCAATATTCTTTAACCTCTTCATAGTGCTTTAGACTTTACGACTACAAAGAAAAACACATCACAGGTTCATCTGAACTATGAACAAACTGCCATCTTTTTTATTTTTTCACCCAAAAAAATTTAATGTAATG
>PVKN010006795.1:0-12313 GCA_004027915.1 Capromys pilorides
AGATTGTTCATCTTAACATTTAATAAGCACTTCTGAATTACTCTCCAAAGTAGTTATTTCATCTACACTCTCAGCAGCAGTTTATAAATGTTTATAAACTTTGTTATCTCCCCCATACTGTCACCGACACACTAGTGTTAAAGACTCATGCGTTCATATTACATACTATTGGTGGACTATGCTGTCTCTTTATTGTTTTAATTTGCATTGCTATGCTGACCAGTTTAAACTGTTAATTAGTTTTAAACAGCGTTAAGCATTGTATTTCCTTGTCCACCAGTTGAAAATCATTTTTATGCCTTCTCTGGCCGTTTAAGTTTCTTCCTGTTACTTGCTCATAGCTAATCTATTTCCCCTGTTGGTTTGAGATGTTTGGGGAGAAGTGCTTCCTTGGAGTTTTGTGGTCCTGGGGGTTACACTCGGGCTTACACATGTTAAACAAGCACTCTATGCACCTGAATTCTTAGTTGTCCTTGGTAGTTTTATTTATGCCAAGTTTTCTTTTTTTCATTTTATGTATTTCAGACAGGGTCTTATGCAGCTTGAACTTGTAGTAATCCTATTTTCAGTCTCCCCAGCACTGGAATTACAGGTGTATGCCACCACGCCCGGACTCAGTTGCCGGCTCAGCGTGCTCTGGGTGTGGCTGGCACGACATGTGGTGCTGGGGATCGAAACCCAGGGGTGGTGTCAGCGCAGCATGAGGGACCGGGGATCGAACCCTGGTCCTTGCACTTGCCAAAGGAGGTGCTTAGTCCACTTAGTTATCTTGCTGGTCCAATAGGTTTATTTTAAAATAACGTTGGAAACCAGCTATCTCTTGAACATACAGGTTTCCAAGAAATTCATACAGTGAGTATATGGCTTGAAAATCTTTTGTCATATAAAAGTTTTTGCTTTTTTATAAAAATGATTTATTATTTTCTTTTATTATTTATGTTTTATGTCTAATTTTCTAATCCAAGATCAAGAAGTTATTTTGTTCTGCCTTTTTTTTAAAAAAAGGTAATTACAGTTTGCTTTTTACCGTTAAGACTTTAATCATCCTGGAATTTTGTATTTTATGAGTGGCACGAACCAAGTTCCAATTTTATCTTTTTTCCATAGGGAATTTGATTGTCCTAAGACGCTCCATTAGCTAGACCACACTCACTTTTGTCATGTTTCAACTCTCATGTATTTGGATCTGTTCCTGAGCATTATTTTTTTTTTATCTGTTGGTCTATTTCTGGTATCTGATTAAACTATATTAATTCTTAAGAGCTTCAAAATGACCACTGCTATCTGGTAGGGTGAGGCTACCCTTCCTCTTCCTTCTTTTTCAGAACCGTCTTGGCTCTTCTGGGCTCTTTAGTATGCCTTATACATTTTTGGGGATGACCTTGTCAAACTGCTAGGAGAACACTAGTGTGATTTTTAGTGGGGGTAAATTGTGCAGATTAACATGGAGGGAAATAGCCAACTTTGCGGTGGCGCCCCCTTCCGTCCATGCGCACGGGGTTTCCCTCCCGCCTGAGCTCGCACTCTCCTCGCATTACGTGCCTTGCCCACGGACTGCCTGTCCAGTGAACTTTCAAACCCTTATTATCCTTCCCTACCAGTTAGAACGCTTCCTCCTCCAGGGTGCTCACAGCGACAGCCCGGGCCACCCCACCTCCCCCACCTCTCGCCTCTCCACGTGCCCAGTTCCCTGGACATCAGCATAGTGGCTTCAGCTGAGGCGCCTCTTCATGTCCTTTTGGACCTCCGCTTAATCTCTGCCTCTCATTGGTCATTGGACTTCCAGGTCATGTGGGACACAGTAGGTGTGCAACAGGGTCTGATAATTGGCTTTATGGAAAGAAGGAGGTGTCGTCATAGTTTTTTTTTTTGTTTGTTTTTTGTTTTTCCTTTCAAGGAAGGGACTGGAACTAAGCTTGGAGTCTAAGGGGAAATACAGTAGGCTAGCTTTATGTGGTGGTGGTGGTGGCGGCGGCGGTGTTGCCCCATGGCAGTAGCCTCTTGGAGCATCCTTTTGCCCCACTTATCTCGCCACTCCCACTCTCCCAATTTGAGGCAGTCCAAGAGCGAAAACATCCCTCTCCCCACATTACCTGCTCACCTCTGTAACCAAGGGGAATCTGCCCCAGTGTCTGAGACACTGGCTCCAATGGGCACAGCTGGGCCTGCACTGCTTCTGTGTCCTGCCCAGCCTCTGGTGCCAACACTCTGGCTCCACAGCTGTGCCTTTTGCCCCAGAGCTGAAGTGGTTCCTCAGCTTCTTGACACAGCTGTGGACCTGCTCGCCACGTCTTCCTTTCCTGCTCTGTGGTCCTGGGAATTTGTATCTGTGAGCGGTTTCTTCCATCCACAAGTGTCTTCTTCTCAGGGGGACTCAGGCAAGGGGCACTGACAGCTGCAAGGACTGCCATGGGGCAGTGAGTGCCATCTGCATCTTGGGAAGCAGGACTTGCTTGCAGGTGCTATGAGCAGACCATGGGCTTTGGAGTCTGGCAAGCTGCAGCTCTGATTCGTCCCCTGACCCCATACTTGATGTAAGGTAAGTTGACCTAGACGAGATTTAGCGCCCCCCCCCCAAGTATAATGGGTGCACTGTTCCACTTCTTGGGAAGGAGGAAATGCCATGTTTGATGTGCACAAGGCCACACCTTCCCCACCAGCAGGGACGAAAAGCATGGGACACGAGCAAAGATGAGGCAGAATTTATTCTCATTGTGGGTAAGTTCAAGACTCGGGCTGGGGACTGAAAGGCAGACCCCTGGGACCCGAGGGGGACCCCCATATGGAGCAGAGACCACACTTCGGCAAGTGCCAGGCCCATGTGCCCCTGTAACTGTGAGGATCCGAAGCCCAGAAACCGGGTGAGAGTGGGGTGCGGTGGGGAGGAACACAGGGTCCTCCCCACTCGAGTCCTGACCGTGTTTCCCACTTCCATAGGAAGGAAGAGCAGCTCGCTATATAGTAATATAATATATAGAGGTGGAGAGAGCTGGCCGCGGCACCTGGACAGGCTGAGACTCCCCGAATTATTGCAGAAGGGAAAGGGGGCTCAGTGCTGGTGTCTCGCGGGGTAACTGTGCTGGCTATGGGGAGGAGCTGGGCAGGGGCTGGAAGCTGGGGGGCCCCTCCCTCTGGGTCTGGCGGGGGACACAGCAGGCAGGGTCTCTTGGGTCCTGCCTACAGACTTCCCTGGGATGGGCCTTTCTCACCCTTCGTGCTTTTTATGTGCTTTGAAGACCATTTTTGCATTGTCAGGAGTGAGGAAAAAATATTCTGACATGATAGAAAAGAGATATTTACATACCCTGGTGGGCCGTAAGGGGGGATCAGACAATGGGGAGGGGTGCTTCCCAGGCCCCTCCCTCCTACCATAGCTGGCTACCTGGGGAGGTGAATGGGGAAAACGAGCCTTGGTCTGGGAGGCAGGAGTCTCCAGCTCTGAAACTCAGTTGCTGTGTGACCTTGGATAAGGTGTACCCCTCTCCAGGCCTCTGTCTCCCCATATGGTACAGAAGGGGGGTGAGACTAGGATCTTCTGTTCCTTGACCTTGGGACAGGATGGGGCAGGGAGTATGGTGGGGCTGGGCAGTGAGATGTTGGCAAAGGGGCTTCCATGGGAGGGGACCTGGGTGCTGGAGGTGGCATCAGAGCCAGAGAGGAGTCAACGGCCCCTTGGCCCCAGCCGGGCAGCCAAGTCCAGCTGCAGGTGTCTTGAGTACTCTGCCCTGATGCCTATGAGAAAAGTGGCCAGAGGGACTGGCCAGGAACCCTGTTTTCCTGTTAAGCAGCAGTGGGAGCCAGGTGGAAGCTGAGGGTGGCCCCCCCAGCTGGAGGGAGGCCCCGGACCTGATATAGAGCCGGGGATGGGCTCACCTAGGCAGGGACCAGGGCGGGCCCAGTGCTGGTGTGGTTCAGAAGCAGCCCCCGGCTCCAACCTCCAGACATGGGGTGGCGGAGCAAGAACCTCTGCTCAGCCCCCGTGGGTGCTGGGATGTGGGCAGAGCCACACTGAATTCTTGCGCACACAAATGAGTTCCTGACTCATGGTGTGTCACCATAGTCACACATATGTGGTCCCAGCCCCAGCAGACAAGCACACACATCCTAACACTTGCATGGTGTGCTGGGACCTGACTGTGCGAACACACGTTGCCCACATGGCTCCTTGCAGCCTCATGAGAGCACACGGCCTCAGCACACTCATACACACACATGCACACGCACACACATGAGGCAGAGAGCCACATCTCTGTTGGGCTCTATGTCGAGGCCTCCCGCTCTGGCAGAGAGGAAGTCCTCTGCCCCAGAAGGCAGCTGCCTTGGCCATGCTGGGCACCAAAGGCCCAGCCCAGGCATGTGACCCCTGTGACTCCAGGTACTGCATCGGAGCCATCGCCTCCCTAACTTCTGAGAGTAGGACAGGCAGAACTCAGGGCTGTTCTGACTGCCACCAGTCTGGTCTTCAGATAGCTGCCATGGCCCTATGCCCTGAGTCAGAGGTGCCGGCGGGGCCCCTGGGTGCTGGTCAGCTGGGCCCTCATGGTCTGGATGCTGCCCAGGATCTTCTTCTGGTGGCCCATGAGAGTGATGCCCAGGGCACGCACATCCCTGTGGAGGAAGCATGGCGCTCACCAGGCTGAGACGGGAGGTCCGCCCTGTGCCTGTCCCCAGGAAATGCCCTTCTGCAGGCCCTGCCTCTGCCCCGCCCACACCCCACCCCACAAGCCCCCAGCACCCTTCACTCACTGCGCATCCATGCGTAGCACCATGCCCAGAGAGGAGTAACCACCAGCAGCAAAGTGGTCTCGGTACCGGCCCATGCGGATGGAGTCCAGCCAGTCCCCCACGGTAAGGCCCCCGCCACCACCCCCGCCCCCTCGGAGGTCAAAGCAGCTCCTGGCAAAGGCAGGGGGCGGGCACCTGAGGCACAGAGACTTCTGTTAGTGGCCTGCCAGGGCTGTGGTCTTCCTTGGGGTCCCCTGTACTGCAACCCTCAGCCTTCCTCCCAGCTCAGCAGTGGGCAGAGGGTTCTCAAGATGGTCGAGGAATAAGCCCAGGCTGGGTCTGGCCCAGGGGCCAGGCCAAGCTGGCCCAGACATTGACTCAAGTCAGCCACTGGACCTTGCCAGTGCCAGGGTAGGGCAAAATACCTGCCAGCTGTGGCTGTGGCTCTGAGACTCTCAGGGCTGCGAATCAGCGCATCGAGGACGCTGACGATGTGGGAGAAGCGAGGCCGCTGGGCCCGGTCTTTGTGCCAACAGTCAAGCATGAGCTGGTGCAGGGCTCGGGGGCAGCCCATGGGCGCGGGAAGCCGGTAGCCCTCCTCCACAGAGCTGATGACCTGGTGTGGGAACAGCACCAGGCTCAGGCTGCCCCGCCCATCAAGGTCCGAGTGCACCGCCCCGCCTGGGCTCCACACTCACATCCCGGTTGGTCATGTTCCAGTAGGGCCTCTCCCCATAGGCCAGCACCTCCCACATGACCACACCGAAACTCCACACATCGCTGGCTGAGGAGAAAGTGCGGAAGGCAATGGCCTCTGGAGCTGTCCAGCGGATGGGAATCTTCCCGCCCTATGATGGACACAGAAGGGAAGAGCTGTTGAATCTAGGCTTCTCCTCCATCCTGAGTCAGAAAGCTGAGCTCTGGAGTCCTGTCTCTCAGCCTAGTCAGGGCCTTCTGGAAACACCTATCCTGAGGTAGAGACCCATCACACAGCCAGCTACTATGATGACAGAACTGTGCAGAATGCCTGGCACACAGTAGATACTCAATGAATGCCAGCCAACAGGTCTAGGCCTGAACCATGAGGGAGTATGAAGAACTTGCCTCACCATTTTTAACTTCTCCTTTATTTCTTTGGTCCCAGTCTCCCTTCTCTGGGGAAACCCGATTTAGAAGCCCAGTGGGGCTAAGGGAGGATCTGTGTGAGTCTCCTGTTTAAGGCAGCTCCAGAGTATAGAGCTAGAAGCCCCAGTCTCCACAGAGCACATGGGAACACAGCTGGTTTTAGAGATAGATGTGGAAGCCATGTGTGATTTGGAAGAAGCGACAGCTGGAACCAGCCTTGCGTTCCCCCAGGCAGCTGGTGACTGAGGAGAGGAAGGCAAGGCTGTCCCCATGTTCCAGGAGGAGGGAGATTCCCAGAGGGGGAGATTCCCAGAGGCAGGACTTGCCCAGACTGGAGGTGACCTTGAAGCTGCTGGCCTCAGGTGTGGGGGATGGTGGGCCCTGGGAGAGCCATCTTGCCCTTGGGGAAGAGTGCAAGCCACGCACCGTGGTGGTGTAGGCCGCGTTGGGGTCATCCTCCAGCACCCGGGAGAGCCCAAAGTCAGACACCTTGCAGACCAGGTTGCCGTCCACCAGGATGTTGCGGGCGGCCAGGTCCCGGTGGATGTAGCCCAGGTCTGAGAGGTAGCGCATGCCAGCACCCACTCCTCTGAGCATGCCCACCAGCTGCATGATGGTGAACTGTCCGTCATGGATCTGCAAAGGAGCACGGCATGGCATGACACGGGCTTCGGGAAGGCCCAGAGGGGTACTGGGCCCCAGGGCAGGTGTGCTGCCCATGTGGGTGACACTCTGGAGTGGAGGCAGCTCTTTGCAGTGATGCATAGTACTTCGCTGCTTTCAGAAGCACTTGTAGTTCAAGGGTCCCTGTGCCCTCTCGGCAGGTCTGTGAGGAAAGTGGGGCAGCCATGATCTCCATTTTGCCAGAGCCATGGAGGCCTCCCAGCATCCAGCAAACGCACAGCAGGGAAGGAGGTGTGACTCTAGCCACTGCCTCCAAGTTGTGGCACAAGCAGCACCAGACCCCCACAGCCACTCCTCTTGGCCTGGGAGAAGGGGCAGACCCTCACGGAGAAGCAGGACTTTCACGAGGGGGGGGGCTAAGAGGCCCCTGGCTAGCCCTGGAGACCCCTCCTTGCTCCTGTCTCCCTCTGCTCTAGGCATGATGAGTACACTGATTCCCATCACCCAGCCTGGATTCCTGGCCCCTGGTCTGGTTCGTGCGGTCAGTGAGACCCGGACACACCCTCAGGAAGGCATCCAGAGAGCCGTTCTCCATGTACTCAGTCACGATCATCGCCAAGCGACCTGGATGGGAGAGGGAAGATGGTGGCTTTTGTCAGGGGCCAGGGCTGCTGACCAGAGGCCCCAGGAACATGCCCCACCCAGAGCAGGGTTGGCACTGAGGGTCCTGGGAGCCGAGGAGTCCCAGCAGGACCATCTGAGGATCTGAGCTAAGAGCACAAAGGCAGGGCAGAGGGCCCAAAGGTGGACTTGAGTTCTACCTGCCCAGGAGAAGGGCAAGGTCATCTTTGTCTGGGACCTACCACGAGTGACGACACCCTCCAGACGGATGATATTGGGGTGGTCGAACTGGCCCATGATGGATGCTTCACTCAGGAAATCCCGCCGCTGCCTCTCAGTGTAGCCAGCTTTGAGGGCCTTGATGGCCACAGGGATGTCCTGTTGCCCCGGCACCTGTAGCCGCCCATAGCAAACTTCTCCGGACTCCCCTGGAGACCCCGAGAGGGGCAGTGGGAGAGCAAGGTGCACCCTACTGCTCTCCCCAGCCCCTCTCCCTCCTGGGCCCCCCTCACACCCCCAGGCTTACCTGAACCGATGATTTTCTCAATGTGGATCCTGGAGGCCTCAATCTCTCGGGTGAAACCACGGCCTGCCCGGCCAGGCTCCTCATAGGTGTGGGGTTCTGCATAGAACTGGGGCTCTGGTACCTTCCCTGGGGGGTGGTGCAGGGGCAGGAAGACAGGTGGGGGTTCTGAGGAGCCAGGGGAAAAGGGCTGTCAGTGAGTCCAGGAGGGGTCTCTTTCTCCCAGCATTCTCTAGGCCTGGGGAGGGGTGGAAGGGGTGAAGGGTGCCTCTGGGAACCCCTGGATGTGAAGGTGAACAGTAGGTACCCCATCAATGTGTGCCAAGTGAGAAGGGGCTCTCTGTGGAGTAGCTCTGGGGTCTGGGTTGCTGCGTGTCTACTGTGTTCTGGGGTCACTTCTAGTGTCCTTGGGAGCTTGCCAAGTTACTATGGGTAGGAACATGGCCCAAAACAACAGTCCACAGCTCCACTGACAGTGCAAATCCAGTCAGAACGATTTAGAGGGCTACACGTCACCCAGTGAGAATCAGTACTGTGAATAATCCTAATGGAGACAGAGTGGGATGCAGGGGTATCCCTTATTTTCTGGGGTCCCTATAGGATCCCAAAAAGCTCCCTGTAGGAGTTCTTGTCCAAGAGTGTGCCCTAGAAGTCACATATACCTCCACATTCCTCTCTGGTAATAGGTCTCCAGCATCCTTGAGAAGTCACCCAGGAAGACTCCCTCTGGGGTCGGGTCTCTGTGACACCTGGCGTCTCTCTCCGGGGCCCTTGCTTTTCCTGTGGGCACCCATCCCATTCTGACCTGGCCTCCAAACACCCCTTGTCCCAGGCTCCACCTTGCACGCACCTTGCCCACTCTGGTAGTGCATCTTCTCCTCATCAGAGTCCTGGAAGGCCTTGCTGTAGCCACAGTGCCTGTGGGGACAGTCACAGCAGGGGACAGGTCAGGAGTCCCCTTTCATCCCTTCCCCTGATAGGCCAGCTCCTGCCCCTTGTGAAGTCTGTGGGGAGAATCCTCACTCTACAGACCTCATCCTATCCAGCCGAACTGCACTGTGACAGCCATGACAGTCCCAAAGCAGTCTGCAGTCTGCCCAGCACCCTGAAGTCCCACTAACCCTCACAGCAAAGCCCCATCAGACATGGAATACCCCCAGCATCACACCACTCCAGCTTTGGCAGCGCCCCTCCCCCCCACTTGGTTTCTCCATCCATTCCACGGTCCTTCTGATTCCTCCTGTCTGAGACCTTAAGCCCATTCACCACTAGCTCATCTCCACCTTCCTTTGGAACAGAGGAAGAGATGTTGGGTTGGTGCAACCCTGAGGGTGGCTCTGAGTCACTGGGATCTGGGAAGTGCCTAGTTCCAGAGGCCTGGGGTCACATCCAGCTCCGGTGTCTGCCCCCTGTGTGACTTCTGTGAATAATTTCACCTCTCTGGTCCCCACTTTACTCCCTTGAAAAATGAAGCCAGACCATCTCTGCCTCAATGGATTATCTCTGAGATTAAGCAGGATCATGTGTTTGTAAGAGAGGGGTGGGGTGGGGAGAGGCAGGAAGCATAGCACTAGAGAAGGCAGTGGGGGCTGGGGCCACGCACCTCTTTTTGCAGATGAGCAGGAGAAGGAGTACAACCAGGCCTGTGATGAGTGTCAGGCAGATCCAGGCGATGGTCCGGGTGTCATAACGGGGCCCTTGGAGGTCAGCAGGATGAAGGTGGGGGCTGCTCAGGCCCTGGCACCCACAGCCCTCCCCACCTGCCCTGGGTCCCAGCCCCCACCTAGTCTCTTCCAGCTCCCCCCTCTGTCCCTGCTGCCTGGGGCCAGCTTCATGGCTTCCCAGTGCTGGAACTGTGCAAGCTGGGGAGAATTGCTTCACCTCCCTGAGCACAATACAGATGAGCACAGAGCTCGAGTCCCGCCTGGAGCTCTCACAGTCTCACAGTCCTGAGGTGCGGCGCCGCGTGCTGAGAGCTGCACCTGCAAGCCTGGCTCACCCTCCCCCGCCCTCCCGCAGCCCTGCGGGGAATGCCTAGTGGTATCTACATTTTCAAAGGAAAAAAAACAAGGTTCAGAAAACTCGAGGAATTTTCTGCAGGCTGCTTAGTAAGTGCAACAGAAAGGGCAGGATTTCCATGTCTTGTCTCAGGGTGGCTAGGGTCAGATCTTTTGAGACACCCCTGGGCCAGGGGAGTGGCCCGACTGGAGGCCACAGTGGGGGAGGGGGCAGTCTCAGAGCCGCCGCTTCCCCGATTCCAGTGCCTCAGAGCCAGTCTGAGGGCTGCACAAACCCACCCAGTGCCAGCCCCTATTACCAGGGCTGCTCACTCAGAGGGGCTAGGGCCCTGAGGACGAGCATTGCTGGTAGCCTGATATCGCTGGCCTCAGATCACACTTGTGGACTCCTGGGGGCTGGCAGCAGGATGACACAGGAGAGGCACCTGCCACTGAGACCTCAAACCCTTACTGCCCTGTGACCTTGGACAGACTGGATTGCCTTACTGCTTTGATCTTTACTGCCTCCTAAACTGGGGATGTGGGCAACATTATCTCAGAGAGTCACCTCTGAAACACCTTACAAGTGTCCCCTGACCCTGGCAAGGACACCACAGACTTGTGCGACTCAATGGTGCTTAGGAAAGTCCAGCAGGGAGATGGAGCCGTTGCCTTCTGTGTGGCCTCGGGCAAGTACCTGTCCTTCTCTGAGCTTCGGTTTATCCCTAGTAAAAGGGAAGCCAGCAGCCCGCTTCGGGGCAGGACTCCCAGGTGGCACCGCCCCTTTCTCCGCCCCGCCCCCTGCACTCACGGGGTTTCCCGGTCTCCACCTCCATGGCTTGGCTGAAGCGGCCGCAGCCCGCGGAGGTGCGCGCTCGCACCTGGAACACGTAGCGCGTGCCCGGCTTGAGCCCCGACACGGTGGCCCGCGTGGTGACCGCCTTGAGCGTGGAGTAGCTCTGCGTCTCCTTGTCCTGCGGGAGGGGCGTGGTCAGCGAGGCCCCGCCCCGCAGCCCGCCCGCCCGGGCCGCCCGCTACCTTCTCGTAGTACTTGATCTCGTACTCCAGGATGATCCCGTTGGGCTGCTCGGGCTCCTGCCACAGCAGCGACACGCTGGTCTGGCCGGCGCGCTCCTGCCGGATAGCCACCACCTGCGACGGGGCTAGGGAGCAGCGGACGGTGGGTAGGGGGCGTCCCTCTGGCCAGTCCTCCGCCCCCACCGCAGGATCCCGCTTACGCCGGTCCGGTCCTGACCCGGGGAAGCCAGCGCCCCCCGTCCCCACTGCACAGCCAGGGACTGGGTTAGTCCAAGGGTTGCACAGCCCAGCTGCATCTGGGATGCTCGATGGGTTTAACCTAGTCAAGTCTGGCTGCCCCCGAGCGCCCCTCCCCGGGCCTGACGGGAGGGGGCGCTCTCGGATTTCTCCCACCTGCGTTCAAGGAGTCTCTGGTTCACACCAGGCTCCCCAGCTCGCCACCCATCCTTCACCCCCACCTGCTCCCAACCAAGGGAGGCTGCTGGGAGGTGCTGCATGCAGTCTGCCATGGCCAAACTGAAAGCACTGCCCACAGGCTGCTGCCCTATCCTGCCCCATGGCTCAGCTCCCCTCACCCTTTTCCCACCTCCCCCACTCCTTCCTCCCAACTCTGTCCTACACTCTCATGTCACCCTGTCCCTCCTGATCAGCTCCTACCTGTCCTATCTTCCCAGAGTGCCTAGGAGTTCCCTGAGGGTCAGAGACCTCATACAATAGGTGCCCATTAAGTGCTGCTGGATGACTGAGACTGGGGAAATTAAGAAGCAACTGCAGAACTGGGGTGTGGTACAGCAGAAGCTGTCTGCCTGGGAGAGGGTGTGGCTCACAGGGGGCTTCCTCTCTCACTAGCAGGGGCCCCAGTTAAATCAAAGGCCAACTCTGAGCCACACGTGGGCTGGTCACTGTGATCCTGTGAGGATAGAAGAGACTGACTGCCAGCTCAGGAGAAGCAAGGTCAAAGCCCCACGGCAGGGAGGGCTCAGCATTCAGGGCCAGTGTAGCTGGGAGCTGGGGTAGAGGTGGGCAGGGCAGGCGCTGGCAACCTGCACTCTCAGTCTGAAGCCATTTATGAGCCCATGCCCTTGCACATGCTGGCCAAGGGCTCTAGCTGAGCTATATTCCCAGCTTTTTTTTTTTTTTTAAAGAATTTTTTAGGACTGGTTCATTAAATTGTCCCGGGGAAGCCAGGATGGTCTCCAATTGCAATCCTCCTGCCTCAGCTTCCTGAATAGCTGTGGCTGGCTTCACTCATATCTGTAAAGTTTACTCAAGATGTGGCACACAGACGCATTCATGGGATGCACGAGGCAGAGGGGCTCATGTATAGCCCAGGCAACATATGAGAAGGACATGGACAAGAAAGGACTGAACTTGGTGTAGAAGTGGTTGCTGTGAAAGAGACTCCCAGGGGATGACGTGGCACTCAGAGTCATGGATGAGAATCTGGCTGTAGAGCCTGCATAGCCTACGGGTCAGTGGTGCTCTGTCATAAGGCCAGGCTGTTTGGCAAGAGCAAGGTGGGGTGGGGTGGGGTGGGGCTTCTGTGTCAATCATCTGAGTGGAATCAGGAGGGTGCACCTAGATCTCCAAGACAGGTTTGCATGGGTGACCAGGGCCAGGGCTGTTCACATGGAGGTGGGATTCAAAGCGTAGGTCACCT
>PVKN010006795.1:12413-27843 GCA_004027915.1 Capromys pilorides
CCAGCCCTTGCAGGCTGGCTGAGAAGAAGGAGGGCTGGTGGGGACACAAACGCGAGAGGGAGGAGCACTGAGGAAGAAAAGGGAGAGAAGCGCCCCCTGCATGCGACTGGGGTGCTGAGCCGCGTGAGAAGAAGCTCCTTGTAGGGCTTCAGCCAGAGTCTTTTGAGGGAGGAAAGGCATGCACAGTGGGCACAGTGGAGCTGCCTCTTCCAAGAGGTTCTCAGGGAAGAGGAAGGGCTCTGGGAGGCAGGCATGGAGCTAGGTTCAAGGGCACTGTGGTCCTCCCTGTAAGACCGGGTGCACTGGATGCTAAGGCTGCCAGGTCCTGCTCTTCCCTCTGCCCTGCCTGCCAGCCACCTTTCTCAGTGGCCTTGTGCACAGGCAGCGGGAGCAGAGCTCTGAGCAGCAGGCGTGCAGCTCTGGCCACGCAGCACAGGGTGAAACCCCAAGTAGCTGCTAGCGGGAGGATCTCATTGGCAGGTGTTTCTGTTCACATCAAGAATATCCCCCAAAGGGGCTGAGGAGATAGCTCCGTGGCCTAAGTGCCTGCCTGGCAAGTGTCAAGTCGTGAGTTCAAACCCAAGTCCCACAAAAAAAAAAGAATATGCCCCAAAGCCTCATGCACTCAGAGGTGGGCTTTGGGAAGATGACTGAGTAACGAGTGGCACAACTGGCTTGCTGTTGGCCTGGCTAGAGGCAGATCACTGTAGCTGTGCCCTAGAAGGGGGTCCCTCCCTGCCCAGCTCCTCTCCTATCCACTTTCTGGGGACCCAGTGGACTACTGGGATAAAACTGTGAGCCACAGCAAACCTCTCCTCCTCGGAGTGGGGGTGTGGTGTCCCAGTGACAGAGAAAGTGATAAGACAGTGGGTGAAGCTGGGCATTCGCAGCGGCAGCCTGATTCAGAGATGAGGCTGCTTCCCTGGGGGTGCTCGAGGCCCAGGTTTGCTTGCTCACCACCATCTCCTATGTGGACAACACCTGGCAGCTGCCCGGGGCCTCAGCTTCTCCCTCTGCGTGCAAATGGGAATCTGTAGGGCTGGGAGGGGTCCTGAGGGGTCCTCGGCACATGGAGAGTGGCTGATCACAGGGAAGCCGCCCTCCGTGGCCTCTTAGATCAAGCTGTCACCTAATAGACAGGACCCACCAGAGTCTGGAAAGAAAGAGTTTCCAGGGGCTGAATTCTGCCCGGCGACCAGCTAGCAGCAGACGAATGGCTGAGAGCCAAACTAGTGCGACCAAAGTCATCCCACGGGTGGCCACAGCAGCTGTGCTGGAAAACGATCTTCAAAGTGACTTTATTTTTTGGTGACATTTGTTGGGCATGGACCATGGGCCAGGTGTTGGGCTAAGTATTTTCAGTTCTCTCTTTTAAGCCTCACAACGGTACAGAAGACAGTCAGGGAAAACTCTGGAAGTCACGCTTCTGCCGGCTGACGAGCTGCCCTGTGCTGTCCGTATTCCTTCTGCTCATGGAACACAAGCTTTTTCTTCTTCTTTTTTGCCATCCTGGGAATCCAACCTAGAGCCTTCCCACTGCGCCTCACTCCTAACCCTTTGTTTGCTTTTCATTTTGAGACAGGGGTTTGGTAAGTCCCGAAGGAGCCCAGGCTGGGCTTGCACTTCTGGTCTTTTTCCCTCAGGCCTCCTTCCAGAGTGCTGGGATTACAGCTGTGCACCACCACATCCGGCTCATGTTTTACTTTTCTAAGGGTATGAAGTGTGCCTAGCTCTGGGTTCTGGAAGGGAAGGCAGGGCTAAGAGTGGCAGTTGCTTGCTCTGAGCCCTTATCAAGACCAAATATCACCCCAATCCCTGGCCTGGGAGGCTGTGGGTGAAGCATCCCCACCTACCTGCCTGGTTCGTAGTGATGTTGACCACGGCAGCCTGGCGGGGCTCGGAGCTCAGGTCAGACACACCATTGACAGCCTCGATCCAGAAGGAGTAGTTGGTGTGGGCCAGCAGGTTGGCCACCAGCAGGCTGGCCTGCACCAGGCTCTTCTGCTGCGGCACAAAGCGGGTGCCGCTCCCGCACGCCTCACAGCGGCTCAGTGTCCACGGGCAGCGACGGCACACAGCATTGTAGGTGATGTCACTGCGGCCACCTGGGTCCAAGGGAGGGGCCCACTCTAGGGTCACAGAAGTCCCATTCACACTGGAGATCAAGTTCACCGGTGCCGAGGGTGGCCCTGGGGGACAGAGGATAACAGAGGGGTGTAAGGTATTTCTTTGGGCTCATTCAGTCTCCCCAGCAGAGTACTCTCCTGGTATTCAGATCAGGATCTCTCCACAGGAAGGGGACCAACATACACAGGGATCCTTAGAATAAGGTCAGGTCTGCTCTGGCCTTGGAAGCTCCCCGAGGACAGGGGCTGTGTGTCTGCCACCAGACTGGTGTCAGGGTTTGAGCCCAAGAAAGGAAGCCTCTGCACCAGGCAGCACCCATAGCCCATACCCAGAGGTGGGGGGAGACCCAATCCAGGGAGCCCAGAGCAGCCTGCTTTCCTGGCTCTCTGCCCCCTCATGCCTCTCCTCACCTGTGCTGGATTTAATGTCAATGGCCACTTGGACTTGTTGTGGAACAACGTAGAGCCCAGAAAGCCCCCAATGTGTCTCCCATGGCTGTGAAGGCCAAGCAGCCTCTCCCCAACTCCCAGCACAGCCCAGGTCTGGGCTGCACACCAAGACTTTGGGCAGAGAGAGGCAGCCACTTGGTTGGACAGAGCATGGGGCGAGGCCAGGGTAAGTCTTGGTGGGGGTGGAGCTGGGAGGACTTGGTGATGGGGACCCCAGGCCTCAAAATCCTAACTCTCAGATTCCTAAGCGGGAATGTGAGGTCTTCAGAAACCAGAACCGCAAGATCTCAGACTCATAGATGTTCACATTCTGCAGAGAAGGTGAGTTTGCAATCGGGAGGGTATGGAATACTAAAAGCCCAGTCTTTCACAGTCTCTGGATTTTTAGGATCTTAAAGCTCTGAATTACAGGGTTTGGAAAGAGACTAGATACCAACCAGCTGTGCCCAAGCGCCCACCCCTGAGAGCTGGGCTCCCCTTGCCTGAGGAGCCCACGCTGTTATCCTATCACGCAGCTGTCTTTTCTGCCTGACAGGCCCCATTTGGGGACACTGCACAGATCTGGCCAGAATAGTGGGGAGCTGGGGGGCACATATGTGTGCCTGGCACAGGAAAGTAAGAACACATACACCTGTGCCCTCACAGGACCAAGCAGGGAGCCTGAGGCTGGGTGATGGTGGGGGAGGGGCCAAGGCGGCAGAACCAGGATCGGTAAAGGAGGAGCTTTTCGTGCTAGGGGGAGCTGTGGGCAGCCACTGTGGGAGCAGGGAGAGGGCAGGATGGAGGAGCCACCACACCACCCCCAAGGCAGTCACGTGGCCCTAAGGGTACAGGCAGGTCGGCAGGCAGGCAGGCAGGCAATGGAACCCCTGCGTTCCCTCAGGTACACAGCACCACTCCTGCTCTGTGGGCCTGCACCTCCTTGCAAGGCCAGGCATGCACACGCGCTCCTGTACCTGCTGAGCTCACTAGATACATGCTCAAACATGTGAGCTCCCTCCAGGTACCCTGACATACATGTACGCCCCAGGAATCCTTTATGTGGGCACATTGCACACTCACACTCAGGTGTGCAAACACCACGCAGGGATCTTCACTAAGACCACACAGTCACACTGTCCTGTGGCATCCTGGGGCACACACAGAATCTCTCTCTCTCTCTCACACACACACCCCTCACACACTCAGTCACGCACCGCACTCACAGGGAACACACAGCACACAGCAGCTCCAATGGTCCATGCAGAATGATAGTGACAGGGTGCTGCCAGGACGGCCTAGCCTGCTCAGTCACCTGGGTATCAGGGTCAGAAGATGAGCAAGCTGCCCTGTGCTGGGAAGGCATCTGTCCTCTGGATTGGCAAGGAGAAACCAAGGGAGGGATAGAGAGTTTCTCAGAGACAGAGGATGACACATCACAAGAGGCTGAGAGATGGTCAAAGCCACGGCTAAGGAGTCATCATCCTGTCAACCCAGACAGGGTGCTGGTCCTACAGAACCCCACCTTGCACTGTCACTCCACAGAGCACTGGGACCCGGTATGGGTGCCTGTCCAGGCCATAGCTCCAGGGTCTTGGGGCCTAGGGTGGTACTCACGGGTACAGGCTGCAGATGGTGGGTCCAGGGCTGCGCGGTAGTAGCTGATGTCACAGCGGCAGGTCTGGGCAGCAGGGGCTGCAGAGTGGCTGTGCAGGGGGCAGCGGGCACACAGCTGGTCCCCTGGGGCTGATTTGTAGAAGCCCAGCTCGCAGGCTGTGGGAGAGAAGGCAGCTGCAGGTGAGCAGCCAGGCCACCCTGGCGGGCCTGGGGACAGCTCTCCCTGGGACTCCCAGAAGGACAGATGTTTCCTCTGCATCACCAAAGCTTACCCTCATTTGCAGGGGGAGGGACTGAAACACAGAGAAGTTCTGTAACTTTATGAAGAGCTGCACAGTATGTCAGGAACAGAGCTGAGGTGAGGCCCTGATTCCCAAGTCATAACCCTGACGTGGGCCGCCACGTGGAAGCTTCTCCAAATTCCCCAACCCCTCCTGCGACAGGCCTTCCCACCCCATGTCCAGCCTCAGAGTCTATCCTCTGTGGGACACTGGTTATTGAGGGCGGCATCAGGAAGCTGAGAATCAGGGCAGCCAAAACCCTGGGCAGGAATGTAAAAGCTACATAGGAAATGTGACCAGAAAAGAGACACATGCAGGAGACCCCTGCTCCCCAAACAAGAGCAGATGCAGAACTGCGTGCTCGGTCCAGATTCCCAACCCCTGATGCCAAGTGGCAGGAGCCAGGGCCGAGGCCAGGCTCTGCAGGTAAGCTGATCAGGCAGGGATCACAGGCTTTGCCCCTTCCAGA
Organism: Capromys pilorides; assembly: GCA_004027915.1. Lineage (NCBI taxonomy): Eukaryota > Metazoa > Chordata > Mammalia > Rodentia > Capromyidae > Capromys > Capromys pilorides. The sequence continues at coordinate 17,336 of PVKN010006795.1, forward strand.
CTGACACCATCGCTGTCACCTCACTGCCACCAGTGACCTCTCTCTAGCCACTGTCACCTGCTTCCCCTCTCACCCGGATGATGGGTGACTGCAGCCTCCAGCCCTCCTACCTCACACCTCCCAGCCTGCCACTAGAATCGGTCGATCCTCGGCCTCACTACTATTAGGAGCACAGGCCCGGAGGACAGGGTGCTCTGGGTATGGGGACACAGCCTCAGCGAACAAAGCTGTGACTGTGTCCAGCAGGGAAACAGGATGCCTGGAGGGGCCACTATCCCAGAGAGGAAGGGGAGGCAGAGGTGGAGCTACAGAGTACAGAACAAGCCAGCCATGCAGAGAGTGGAGGCACCGTAGGTTGATGGAATCTCTCAGATGCGCACCTTGCTCTGTCAATTTCTGCTCAACCCCATGGGAATTTTCTGCCTAACAAGAAACTCTGGCATTCAAAGCCCTCAGGTAGACTGAAATCTACTTGCAGTCTCCTTCCTCCAGTCCTCAGCCCTAACGAAACCACTAGCTGCAGGGCACTCCCTGTCTCAAGACCTTTGCATGTGCCACGCCTTCCTCCTGAGATGTTGTTTTACTTTCGTTTACCCATTGAATTCCTCGATTATTATTATTATTATTATTATTATTATTATTATTATTTTAAATTCAACCATGGGTTTTGTCCTACACATTGCTGTCTTTCATGTAGTTGCTCAGATTGCAGATATCAGCATACCAAGTTAGTCGAGGTGAAAAAATATGATTATCTCAGCCAGCGTGGGCAGGTGCAGTCAGGCACAGGGGACAGCAGTTTGATCCCCAGACTCACCCTTAAGGCAGCCTGAGCCAGACAAAAAAAAAAAAAAAACCTTCTCAACTCGGGCCAGGGATATAGCTCAGTGGCATAAGCACCTGCCTGGTAAGTTTGATCCCTGGTACCAGAAAAAAAAAAAAAAAAAAAGAATGATTTTCTCAATTATCTCAGCCATCCTGTGTATATACTTCCATGCTTTTCCCCCCTATTTTTTTCTATCTTTTCTCCTTTCTCTCATCTCCATTGTTTAATCCTTAAGTTCAGTTTCTTTCTGTTTTACTATATGTATTATATCTTTCGGGTTTTATTTACTCTTACTTAACATATCGACCTTGAAAGAGACCATATCAGATATTAAACTGATAAGAACAGATACCACACTTGATCTTAACCAAGAGGCTGAGAAATGATTTTTTCAGTATTATTTTTATGTATCACTTCACTGCAGCATTTCTGGGCCTCGTCTCACACACACACACACACACACACACACACACACATTCATGCACCCAACATACACACCCTGAAGCTACCACATCCCTCCCTGGGCTTCAGCCCTGCTCCGTCTGTGCCACCCCAGCTGCACATCCTAGTTGCATGCCTCCCTCTCCTCCTGCACTGGAGGACTTTGGGGGCAGGCCCTTGGCCATTTCTGAGTCCCCAGCACCTGATAGGGGCTGCTCAGAGCAGAAGCTACACTATTGGAGTTTTCCAAATGAGTGAACGCCATCTCTGTGTGCTCAGGGCACAGAAAGACACCAGGGCCCCACCCAGCCAGGCAGCACCAAGCTGCACCCTCAGAACTGAAGACCTTCATGGTGAGGACAGCAGAAAGCTTTCTGGGGTTCTAGCATGAAGCCCCACCTTGAAGTCTCAGTGCTGGAGAGTTGTATTTGTTTCTTCTTTGGATGCCGATCCCTTCACTGTAATGGTCAAAGCCAGGCTAATTTCTAAAGTTCTACAAACTTGAGAGAAAGCCTGGAATCAGGAGAACCAGTAACCCTGTATGTGGCTTTGGAGACAGGAACTGAGAAGCTAGAAGGGGTTAAGCAGCTGCCGGGGTATAAAAATGTGCCCCTTTTGTGGCACCTCCCCTCACTCCAAGGGGTCTCTTTGTGCCCAAAGCACTGTTTGGGAAACTCTGAGAGTGCTAAGCAGCTTCTGCTCTGAGCAGCCCCTATCAGGTGCTGGGGACTTGGAGATGGGCATGGGAAGATGTGTGGATCTGGGCTGGGGTGGTGCCTGGCACCCGCTGCTACAGTCAGAGGTAGCTGGCATCAGCGCAACTGCTGGGCAGAAGACGAGGCTGCTTCTGGGATCTTGGGCACCTTGGGGGATTCCTGGGCTCAGCACAGCCAGGACACAGAGCCAGACTTGGACACTGCTGCTCCCTCCCCCCAGCTCCCCTTGCAGTGCCCTCCCGCCCTCCCCGAGCTCAGAGGTGGCTGTTCCATTCTGTTGCTCACCAGGCGGTGGTTCCCACAGCTCAGCTAATACCCATATGGCTATACCATGTCAAGGCCAGATTAATCCACGCAGTGAAAATAAAATAATCTTTAATAAGAATACTAATCACCAGGCCTGAGGGAGCCCAGAGACCTGGTGGATGGGCTGGGAATTCGAGGCTAAGACAGATGGAATAGCTCTGGGCTGGGGCCTGGCCCTGCCGCCCACTACGATGCTTCTGATGCTTCCGGAGTCTGTGTGGCCCGCACGCTGGGCTCTGGGCCAGAAGGGGCTCCTGCCCCTGCCGAGGGCACCTTGCCCAGGCCGCCTGTCAGGCCAGCAGCTGCCCGTGGCCCCAGCCACCTCTTTGCTCTCCCCTGCGAAGAGCTTGAGATTTGACAAATAAGGTGTCCGCCGGTGGACGACCAAAGGAAATTAATTCTAAATCAGATTTTAAACACAGTCAGGAAGGCAAAAGAGCTCTTTGTTCATGCTCCCCCTCTGAAATGAGGCTCTGATATTTATAGAAAGATGATTAGGGCCGCAGAGAGTGATTTATATTCTGCGTCCAGGTGACAGGAAAGATGGCAACAGGGACATCAGACCTCAGACCACACTCCAGGTGGGGAGCCCAAGAGTCCGTCCCGTTTCTGGAGGAGCTGTGGGGACAGGACAGCAGCCAGGTGTTAGGGAAGGTCGCTGGGCCAGGGCCCTGGCAGTGCTGGGAGCCTTCCGGTGGGAGAGCTGGGAGATTTGAGATTCCGTCAACCACCCCTCGCTGTGCATCCCTGGGCTGGCCGCTTTACCTCTCTGCTGCAATCTCAGCAAGGCCTCTGCAGAACCGTGGGACACGAGAGTCTTTCTCCTCGGGACGTCACTGCCTCCATCTGTGACACTCTCTAGGGGGCTCTGAGGGCAGCTGGAGAATGAATGCCCAAGGTGGGAAGAAGAAAGGTTGTGGCCCTGGGTCTGGCTGTAGGTCACTTCTCTTATTACTAGAAGGAAGGGGCCCAGGGGTGGGTGAGCTGGACTCTCCTCCCAGGCTTGCTTCCCCACAGTCTGCTCAGAGAGCTGGGGCAGGAGGGCCTCGGATTGGCCGGAGCCTCTGGGCCTCAAGAGGACTCTTGGAAAATGCTCCAGAAAGTGGGGAGCGCTGTCTCAAGTGACCAGGAAGGTCCCCACACTGTCCCCAGCTCCTGCTTGGGCCCAATCCTCCCCACTCTTGGGCTGTCCACTGGGATGGTGCTGGGGCTTCAAGTAGGGTGGGCAAGGGGGCACGGGTGGGGCTGCCAGGCTCAGCTCTATCTACAGGGCCTCGGTCTGGGACCTGGGCTTCTCCTTCCAAATGGGGTGATGCCAACAGTCACAGGAGTCCACCAACAGAGCTGCAAAAGGTCTCTCCTTGTGTGACTCCAAACTAACATTCCTTCCTGAGTTGCCCTGCCTGCAGTGCACTATGAATTAATATATTTTATAAAACCTGTAATTATCTTGCAACTACCATAATTATATTGCATTATGATTTAAATGCAAAATTCAAAATACGCTGCCATTCCCTAACCCAGCCTTGGTGTTTTTTAATTCTTTTTTATTAACAGGCCAGCATCAGGAAATGGGCTTGGCCTTGGCACCTCCCAGCCTCAGGACATCTTGCTGTTCCCATCCTGAGCTTTCTTGCCCCTGGTGTGCTGTGGACCAGGGACAGGACACCTTTCCTCTCTGGACCATCTCCCACCTCTGCGGCCCTTCCTGAGCCCACCCCTGACATCCAGCCCACAGGCCAATGGGTCTCAGGACACATGGAGCAAAGCGCTGGATTATTTATGCTCCCTGGCATCCTCAGAGCTGGGGGCGGTGCTGACCTTGAACGGGTGTACACTGTCATACCCGAGGCTATCACTAATCTCTGAGTACGACCTGGCAGGAGCACAGTGGGCTTGGAAGAGGGTTTGGTGATCAGTGGAAGCACTGCTGGCCTCTGGAACACAGCACCTAGGATCAGGTCCCTACGCTGCTCCTAAGATGAGGGGCCTCAGAGGCTCTTATGTGTACAGTGGGGCTACAACACCTTGCTGAGAGGCTGCCACAAGAACAAGAAGCTCTGTGAACTCCCCAGAGTCAGAGACTTCCTGCCTAGATCCCTGGTGCCAGGACACAGGATGCTCAAGGAAACAGATAGCTGATGACACAGAAGAGCACTCAAAAAGCCCCGCACATGGCAGACACTTGAAATCTGTCAAGAAGGTGCTTTATTAGCCCATCAGAATGAATGGACATTACAGCCAGCTCTGGCCCAGAAAGGAGCCCAGCACAGGCAGGGCTGAGACCAGAAGCCTTCACCTGCATGGAGCAAGACAGTAATGCCTGCAAGCCCCAGCTCCACCTCTCACCTACACTGAGACCGAGGCAGATGACATTACATCTTGTGCCTTGGTTTTCCCACCTGTAAGATGGAGTTGTAAACCTTGCCTTGCCACAATGGGCAGTGAACTTTGGTGTGAGGCACACCTTTGCGTCCCTGTAAGATGCAAAGGTGACAGGTGGGCTCGTGGTCAGTGCTGGCCAGCAGCAAGCCGAGCAGCACTGGATGTCTGTGACAAAGACCATAGGGCAGAACTAGTCTGAAAATGGACACATGCACAGAAGGTGCTTTGAGCCTTAGGATGCAGGACAGGTGAAGACTTGTAGCAGTTGGGGGCATGGAGAAAGATTCTGGAGAAAGCCAGAGGAAGAGCTGGTCACAGAGACCTTGGTGCAAGCTGGCTCCCAGCTGGGCACAGCAGGGTACAGAACTGCCTGTGTGTGGTCCCATGGGGTCAGACTCCCCCTGTCTGCCTTCCTGTCAGGAGCAGAGCAGGAGCCCAAAGTCCCCTTCCCCTAACTGCAGCCTTCAGGCCCTACTAGGCAGCAGCAAAGGGCAAGAAGGACATTCCCAGTGGTTGCTGGGACTCAGTCCTAGATTTCACAGAGGCTATCCAGAGGCAGGTGACAGTGTGCGGGTTACACCTGTCTCTATCTCTGTCCCTTCTTTCCTCCCTCTTCCTCAGCACTTCTTTTTTTTTTTTTTTTGAGATAGGATCTGGGCTGTAACTTTTGACCCTCCTGCCTCAGCCTCCTGAAGAGCTAGGATTACAGGCATGCTGTTCTCGCTTGATTCCTCCATGGAAATATGACCTCCCCTGTAGTTCTTCTGCTCTGGGGAAGCAAGGGACTCCATGGCCAGGTTTCCATGTGCCTGGATGGCTGAGTGGCTATGTGTCCCTCCCAGGGGATCAGGCAGGAAAACTGGCCAAGTCCTGCATCAGCTGGACACCAGCTGTCTGCCAACAGATGCCGTGTTCAGCCTGCACACTGCCTGGGGTCTAGACCCCTCCACGCACACGCTGCTTCCAGGCTCATCATGGGTACCCCCCAGTACATCCATGGGCACACACTGGTGCAAGATGTGGGCCCTCAGATGTCCTCAACAGGACCTGGCAATTTTCCCCCAAAACACAAGCAGCTTGAACTCAGCGGCTGATGACAGGCCCCGCCTAGACTGTTCCCCCAGCTGTCCTTGCCCGATGCCTTCAGGATGCCCCTGAGCTGCCCACATCCACTCGGCCCTGGTTTGCGTCCTTCCATTCTACTGCCTAGCACTTTGCTGATATCCAGCCTAGACTGTATTCACACTTGTGGGTAGAAATCAGTTTCACCGCTTCCCAGCCGGGTGACCTTGGACAAGTTATTTCGCCTTTTCTTGCTTCAGTCTCTTACCTACAAAACCAGGATAGGAACGGTTCCTATTTCCTAGGGCATAAAATGGTTTAAAATAGGCGAAATGCCTAGAACCTCTTCTAGCCCAGCTGGCTGTAGCAACCTTCCCTGGCTGGGGCGCTCACCTATCGCTCAAGTTCCTGCAGCTCTAGCCCCACAGCGTCCCGTCCACCCTCTGCCTGCCCTCTCTCTTCCCTGCTGGCTAACCTTCAGACACACAGCAGACATGGTGCACAACGAACTGCCCCCTGGGTTTACCAGGGCTCTCAGGGCGCAGCGCCCCCACCCACCTACTCTCTCCGAGCACGGTGTCCCCGCCCCCTCCCCGGAAGTCCCGCCCAGACCGAGCCCACCCGCCGCGGGGCGCGCTCACCCACACAGGCATCCCGCCGCTCCTCGTAGCCGGCGCTGCACACGCACTTGCCAATGGGCACCAGCCACTCGCCCTCGGCGCTGCAGTACATCTTGGGCGTGTCCCGCTCCTCCGAGTGCCGCACGCACTGGCCCCGCACTTCCACCAGCGAGGAAGAGTCGGCCCCGGTCACCGCCTCCGAGAAGGCCGCCAGGTTGCGCACCATGGCGGGGCACTTCTTGTAGTAGATGCGGAGAGAGAGGATGGCGAGGCAGGCCCCGATATCCTGAAAGGCCAGGTAGAAGCCGCGCTTGCTGAGTGGCCCAACACCACGCACCTCAGTGTTGAGCTTGAGCCGTCGCACGCCCAGGTCAGCGCCGGTGAAGCTCTCGTCGGCCGCGATGGTGTCGATCTTAAGGAACTGGCTTTCCTGCGTGCTGGCCCCCAAGTCGCGGTCAGACTCCAGGTAGTAGAGGTTGAAGGTCTCTTTGCAGGTGCCCAGCACGCCGGGCATGCTGTTACAGTCACGCAGCGTGAACTTGATCTCGGCATAGACCCGCCGAGCCCCATCTCGGGGCACCCAGCTGGTGCGCAGCCAGTTGTTCTGGTTGGGGCTCATAACGTTGCACACCTGGTAGGTGTGGATGGGATGGAAGGACTCGTCCACCTCGTTGATGGAGTCCCACTGTGGGCAAACAGCACAGCCCCCTAAGGCACAGGGCCTGCCCTCCTGCCAACCCCCAAGTCCCAGGACGCACATGCTGGGCAGGCAGCCTGCAGGACGAGTGGGGACATTCCCAGCTGCCAGGTCTCGGAGGGGACCTGTGACTTAGGAACTCTGCTACTGGTGAGGAGCCAGGAGGTTCAGACCCAGGCACTGCGGGTCACCTAGCCAGGGAGACGCAGAGCTGGCACTGAGCCCCGGGCTGTCTGACCTGTGTCTCTGACTGGCCTCATCAGTCACTCTAGAGTAGGGGACTTGTTTAAAGAGGTTGGCAAGTCGTTTCCATTATCAGCTGCCTGCTGGATCTAGCAATGCATGAACTTGACCCTGTGGAGCGTGCTGCAGCCTCTCCTGTGGTCCCCAGCAACTCCTCCTGCAGTACTGCTTGCTGAGTGACTGCCTGACCCAAGAGAACTTGCTCTGCCCTGCTGCTCTTGCTGGCCACCACTCAAGGCTGGGGACTCCCTGGCTGGCCTGAGACCCAGGAGGCAGGGGAGGCAAGTGTGATCGCTTCTGTACTGGCTGCTGGCCAGCCATGAGTCATTCAGGAAGAGACCAGGCACTCCACAGAATGGAAAGGCAACTCGTGCCATGGGAAAAATATTTGCAGATCATTTATCTGATAAGGGATTAATATCCAAAGAAAAGTCTGAAAAACTCCTACAGCTCAACCACAGAAAACAAACAATCCAATTAAAAAAAAAAAAGAGCAAAGGACCTCAACAGACATTTTTCCAAAGAAGATATACAGACGGCCAAATCACACGTGAAAAGATGCTCAGCGCCATGCGTCACTGGGGAAATACAAATCAAAGCCACGATGACGAGAAGCCCCTTCATGCCCAGCGGGATGGCCATTATATTAAAAAGAAACAAAAGCAGAAAACAACAAGTGTCGCTGAGAGTGCAAAGGAAGCAGAGCCCTCGTGTCCGCCTCTGTGCAGCCACTACGGAAGGCAGCATGGCAGCTCCTCATGCGGCTGCTGCGAGGGATCCAGCAGCTCGGCGTCTGCACCCCAGAGAAGTAAAAGCAGGCGCTGGGGAAGCTTCTGTAGACCCTGCTCTCAGCGGCATCACCCACTATTGCCAAAATGTGCACCTCGGGGTATAGCACAGTGACTCAGCCCTCTCTCGGCCCCTGTAAAACCCTGGGTTCGATCCCCAGTGCTGCAAAACATTAAGTTAAAAAAAAAAAAAATTAAAAAGCTAGCATGTGGAAGTGGCCCAAGTGGCTATCGACAGACGAATGAACAAATAAAATGCAAGATTTGCATACAACAGGATGTTATTAGGCCTTAGAAAGTAGGAAATTCACATATGCTACAACATAGATCACACTTGAAGACATTATGCTGAATGAAATCAGCTGGAAACAAAAGGACAAACATTGTATAATTCCACTTATATAAGTTACCTAGGTTAGTCAGATTTGCAGAGATCGAAAATAAAATGGTGGTTTCCAGGGCTGCAGGGAAGGGAGGGAGGTACTGTTTCATAGGCACAGACTTCCCATGTGAGCAGACACAGAGTTCTGGAGCTGCGTGGTGGCCATGGTGAAGGTATTCAATGCCACTTTAAAGTGGTGACGATGAGCCAGGAGTAGGGGCACACACCTGTAACCCTAGTGCCTTGGGATGCTAAGTAGGGGGACCCCAAGTTTCAGTCCAGCCCGGCTACCTGAACAACGAAAAGAATAAAAGAAAACGCCAACGCCAGAAATACCTCCTGCAGTAGGGTGGCTGGTGCCCAGTTCACCAGACAAGGCGATATACGCAGTGTGTGCCGGGGAGGGGGGGGGGTGTCTCACCATGTCCCACTGTACAAGATACCTGGCTGCTCCCCAGGGCCTCCTGACTGGGCTACCTGTGCATTCTACCCGCTGGCCTACCCTGGGTGGGGATGATAGAATCTGTCTTGGCTGCCGTCCTGGTAGGCACAGACACTGGGCTGAGTCCCGAGGTCCCCAGGTGGGAGCTAAGGCCAGAGGTTGGGCCAGCTACACCACAGACACCACCACTGGGCTTCTCTTGGACCTGCGTGTGCAGCTGCCCTTGAACTAAAGATCCTATGGCTTAAGTGGGTTGGGGGCTAGAAGACCACTCCTCTTGCTCTGAGACTCTGTTCTGAGCTTGTTCCCTGAGTGCTTGAGTGGGAGCCCTGGCATCTTGAACCCTTGCCTGCCCATCACAAGCCCTGACTCCATCCTCTTGAGGTCTCCACTCTCAGCATTCACCTCTAGGAAGAGGGGCCCTGCCTCTGCCAGGCTTGAGATGCTGCAGGGAGGAGATGCCTACAAAGTGCTGAGCTTTGGTCTGGCACAGGAAGACACTTTTTGATCGGGGGACAAATACACTCCTGAACTGGCAGTGACTCCCAGGCCAGCCACCTGTCTCCAGAGCTGGTGGGGGAGGGGTTGTTCCCCAAGGAGATACCCAGAAAACCAATCTCACCTGTGCAAGGTTATGCTTCCTCTCCTTCACCCACACAGGAGCACTGCCCTACACCCTACACTGCAGCCAGAGTCTCCGAGTAGCAGCGCGCCACATCTGGGGTTAAAGTCATTGTCACAATTAATGGAACACCAAAGAGCCTGCCAGCTGCTCCCTGTCTGTTTCCTGCCAGGGCCCTGGATAAATTAATCAGCTCAATCTGAGTCCACTCCAGCCTCTCCACCAGTGCCAATGGCCCGGCCCAATCTGCCAGCCCTGGGAGTTACCATGGACCCCTGGAGTGGCGCAGAATCCCAGAGGCCTGGCGCAAGGGCAGAAGAGCCCTGCTTACCACCTGTGGCAGCCTAATCCATACAGGATGCTACGCCCACCCCTGCTGCCTCTTGAGACCCAGCAGCTGACCAGAGACACTGCTCCCCTAACTCTGTCTTCCTGGAACTGGATTTGGCAAGCTAGCTGTGTGACCTTGAGTAGGGGACACCTTCTCAGAGCCTGGGCTTCTCGGGCCAAGGAGATAAATAGGGAGATAGCGCAGTAGAGTAAATGCTTTCCTGACAAGTGCAGAGTCCTGAGTTCAGTCCCTGGTACTGGTGGGGGTTAGGGGGGTGGGGGAGAAATGACATTTCTGTGGACATCAGAGCCTGGGCTTCTCATCTGTGAAATGGAGTGGCTAATGCGTGCTCCTTCCATCTCTCTAGGAGGTAGTCAGGAGTGAGTGTGACCATGCCCCTCACCTCAGCAGCTGCTGATTTGCCAGGCAAGGTGCAGGCGACCTGGTAGGTGGAAGTTCCAGGAGCAGAGAGGGACGTAGTGAGGCTAAGCACGTGGACTGGCCCCAACCTCCCCGGATGCTAGAGTGGCTTAACCTTGCAGGGACCCAGACTTTTACTGGTGAAGCATCCTCTCTGTGTATCACCCCACAAGCAACTGCTGCAGATTCTGTGACGGTTGAGGCAAGGTCAGCAGCCAGCCTGAATC